>AWWV01012148.1:0-85632 GCA_001974805.1 Corchorus capsularis | reverse complement strand
CAAATTAAACATAGTTAATCATTAGTTAACTACAGCTCTAAGGCCTTATCACACCAAAAATGTCTTCTTGCATCAGCGTCGTAAGCCTCCAGTGGACTATCCAGCACTTGCACTTGAAGCTCTGAAAATATGTATAATCCGCATTAACCCATTGATTAATTATGTATAATCCCATCAACCATTATTAGTTATGTATAATCCAATTTGTATAATTTTATTTTGCCAGTAGCATAAATTATTAATTAGAAAATAAAATTTTGAAATATTAAAATGCTTTTTTTAAAATAACCAAAAGATATATATTATCTTATTACGACGTTTAATAAATGTCACATATAATATCTATACCAACGATTGCAAATGTCGGAATACGTAAAAATCAAATTATGTGAATTATTTGGGCCGATATTTATAATTGTCGGTATACTATTTCATAGCGACGTTTAATAAGTGTCATAATATACTATTTATACCAACGTTTACAAATGTCGAAATACGTCGAAATCAAATTATGTGAAAAACTTGTTCTGACATTTACAAACGTCGGTATAGTATTTTTTAGTGACTCTTAATAAATGTCACAATATCATATCTATACCAACGCTTACAAATGTTGGAATACGTCGAAATCAGATGAAGTGACAAGCTTGTTCCGACATTTGCAAATGTCGTTGTAATATATGTATTGTGACAATTGCTAAACATCGCGAAATCAATCTTCAAACGTCGGAAAAAATGGGTACCGACGTTATTTGTAAGTGTTGCAATACATTGAAACGACATGGAACTATGTGACATACTTTACAAACGTCGGTATAGATCTTTTCCGACATTTTTTGAGCTTTTTGCGACATTTATCGTACGTCTCAAGAGACAATTTTTTCCAGTAGTGCGCTCCTTTGTACCAAATTTTTTTTTTTAAAAAAAATGTTAATATTCACAAACGGTTAGAATTAATCAGATCTAGATCTAGGGTTTTTCACAATTTCCTTCTTTATGCAACAAAATTGTTACGAGACATTTCCTTGACTGGCTTGATTTTCAGACAACAAGGGGGATTAGCCTGCTATTAGTGGTGGGCGTGGTGAGATGGCAAAACTTTGTTGCCAATTAGTGTTAGAAGTGTCTTCAAATCTGGATTTAAGGATGAAATTAGTATCACGAAGAGGACATTTTGCCCTCTAATCTTTGTTTTTTCCAACTTTGCCCCCTGAAGTATGAAATAAGGACATTTTGCCTCCTGGTGTAATAGAATTTAGTTACATGAGTGCATGTGACTAACGGGTCTATTAACTCGAGGTTGTCTGCTGACGTGGAATTTTCACGCTAATTAAAACTGGGGCCCCACGTCAACCTTTTTTCCATTCAGAAATTGATAAAAATCCAAGTGGGACCCATATTTTGGTTGACATGAAAATTCCACGTCAACAAAAAATCTCGAGTTAACAGACCCGTTAGTCACCTGCACATACATGACTGAATTCAGTGCACGTACATGACTGAATTCAGGTACGGCAGGGGACAAAATGTCCTTATTTCATACTTCAGAGAGCAAAGTTGGACAAAATAAAGACTAGGGGGCAAAGTGTCCTATTTTTGATACTTCAGGGACATTAAGCCTACAAAGAATGTATATCCCAAGAAAATTTGCAATTCAAGGATTTTTTAGAGACTTGTATATATTATGTGGTATATGTTTAGGATATATAGCATTGATTTGGAGAATTTGATATGCTCTTGAATGCATATTTTTTATCAATTTCATCCACACTTAACTAGTTTTTTGGCCTCCCATTTTTCACAAATTCAACATTATAAACTTTGTCAATCGTCAGTGCCTCTTGCACGATTTATCGAGTAAACTTCGAAAATAGTTTAAATGACAATCTCAAAGGAGTCCAGCGAATCTCAACATCCATCTCGCAGTAGACACTACGCCAAAACTAAACTTGCGTTTGACTTTGGAGGATCCGAGAAGGTTTAATTGGTTGAATCCTAAACCTGTTTGTATTGAAAACCAAACAGCATAACGTAAGCAAAATTGGGATTATACGTACATAACTAATCAATGGGTGGATGATAAATCTATGGATAGCAATATAGAGTCATAATGAAAGAAAAATTTGGATTATACATAACTAATCAATGGATTGATGGGGACTATAGATAATTAATCAATGGGCTGATGATAAATCTATGGATATATAGTAGTAGAGGCTAACTATCACGATCGGTGGTGGTTAGAATTACTTAAAAAAATGTCTAACGTTAATCATCACGACTAGAGAGTTCAAAATTGGTCAAAATTGTCCAGGTCAACCATCACAATAGATTGTGGTTAAAATTGGCCAAAAATGGTTACGGCTAACAATCACAATTCAAGGTAGCCAAAATGGTTAAGGTTAATCATCACGACCTAACATGGTAAAAATTAATTAACCAAAATGGTCAAGGCTAACAATCGCGACTGAAGGTGCCGAAAATAAGAAAGATAAACCATCACGACCCTAAACTAAAAAGAACAAGGCTAATCATTGCAATCGATGGTGGCTAAAAATTAACTAAGATTAACCATCGCGGCCCAATATGGTCAAAATTGACTAAAAAGACCAAAGCTAATCATTGCAATCGATGGTGGCTAAAATTAACCAAGATTAACCATCACGACCCAATGGTACTGGTTGAAATTATGTAGAATAGCCAAACCTAACCATCATGACCAATGGTGGCCAAAGTGATCAAGGCTATATCACGATCCAAAGTGGACAAGGCTAACCTTACTGATGGTGATCAAAATTAGTCAAAATAATCAATACTAACTATCACGAGATAATAGTCAACTAATATAATGATCTAGCTAAGCATGCTATATATTTTTTGATTACTGATATTAAGAATTTCAAATCCTACTAATTAATGGGCTTTTCTCATATACAATTATCTGAGAATTTTTAAGAATTTCAGACTCGTGGGAAAAGCTTTTCTCATATACGAATAACGGGCTTTTTTCAATTATATGGAAAAAAGGCTTTTCTCATTAGAAACTTTATGCTGGTTAAATTTTTGATACATAATTAAAATGCTGCTTAATATATACCCTTACTATGACTATATGCAATCAAATGGTGTGATTCCCCTTGATATATATGCACTTTTCAAGCCTCTCCCACCAAACAAGGAAGCTGTTGATGCTAACACACTTGTTCATTATACTCGAATCGAATGTCTTCGATGCTATGGTTGAGGCTACATTCTTTGCCATGGCATTTCTCAATTACACCAATATTCCTGTTAGTGACTAAAACTGGCTGACCATCAAAATTAAAGGTGGTTCCACTGAGCCAGATGCAACACTGGAGAATGCCAACACTTACAACAGCAACTTGATCCGTCATGTTGTTTACAGCTTCTTATAAAGCTTTTCATAATATTAATTTTCTATGCTGTAACTAATGTTATTTGATACACCGATTTTAGACGACTAAAGGCTCAAATAAGGGCCCGAATTTTCATAAAAATCTCAAATAAGGGCCCCAAAACATAATTTCAACAAATTAAAGTACATATTTAGTAGATTATGACATATTGTGCAAGATATTAGCTAATACTAGTGTGTGAGATGTATATAGATTAAAAAGCACGGAAAAATTTTGTATCATACTACGTTTATTGAATTTATTTGGATTAAAATGTTTCGATTTTTAATTAATTTAATAACACCATTTTTCTATCAAAATTGATGTGTAGGCATGACAAGCATTGGTTTTCATCTGAGGAGAACCTAATTTGTAAAAATTTACTTAGTGTGTCTTCTAATTTGTTGAAATTGTGTTTTGGGCCCTTATTTGAGATTTTTATGAAAGCTTGGGCCTTTATTTGAGATTACAGCCAATTTCGGCTCTACAAGAGAATTACGAGTTGACACATGTACAAATACCACATCTCTTAATTAATTTTCTATTTAATATTTAATTTAAAACTATTTCCTAAAATATATATTTTATAAATTCTATTAGGATCATCCTAAAAAGTGGTGATTTTAGGATTCCATTAGAATGATGCCACCTAATCAAATTTGAATCATCATCAAATCCTAATTTGCACCCTACCACACCTAATTAAATTTTTATTAATTACCTTAACCTAATCTTAACCTTAATTAAGAAAGTTGAAGACAAACCTAAAGAGTCTAAAATTTTTTTTCACAAAAAAAAATCTTATTTTTATTACTTTAATTCTAATACATTATATTCATTCTAATATTACAATATTACTACAACCAAGAATTTATTTATCTTGGTTTTCTAGTTTTTTTTTCAAATAATTTATTTTTCTCATGACTCATAATTTTGATTTGTTCTAAACTAATTAAATTAATTTGGCCACTAATAAAGAAAAAAAATCTGTATCATGCTTTCAAAAATTAAAAAATCACTGATATTTAAGTTAAATAAATGTAATTCTTATTCATTCTCATAGAATTGACATCGTCCAATATTTGCTTCTTTTTGTATATAAATCTACAATTTTTTTTTTCTTTTTTAGTTTTACATACAGATATTCAATATTTACTCTTTCTCTTCTTCTATTTTCTATCTTTTTTTCCTGCTTTAATTACTAGTAAATTTTTTATACAAATCCTATATATTTGGTAACCAAGTTAAATTCGACTAATACAGATTCTGGTTGTAGCAAATTCAGAATAGGAAAATCTCTATTCTGCATTAACAATCCCAATCTGAACATTAAATTCCCTTCAAATTAATTAGGTTAAGATTTAGTTAAGGTAATTAATAAAAATTTAATTAGGTGTAGTAAGGTGTAAAATAAGATTTGATGATGATTCAAATTTGACTATGTGGCATCATCCCAATGGAATCCTAAAAACATCTCTTTATAGGATGATCCTAATAGAATTTAAACCCCAAAAAAATCCTAGTAATTAAATTTGCCATTAATTTCTTGTCCTATAAATTTTATCGAAAATAGTTGCGTTCCTCAAACCAAAACCAAACCTAGCTAGGAAAAAAAAACTTTCATTCTCGGCATCATGATCAGTAGTGTAATAATTTTTGGAAGAAACGCAAACAGAATCAGCCAATTATGGCAAAGGCATAACCATGGAAGAGATTGCCAAGTATTGTAAGGAAAATTCCATTAAACTCTATGATGCCAAAGAGATTAATAAGAGATTAACAAAGGATGCGCGATATTTAAGTGGACATTTTTTCGACTTATACGATGGTGGTTTCTTGGATGGTGGTGTTATGGTTTCCATTAAAAAGTACAACACAGATCATTGTGATCTCGACACCATTTTCAACGATATCGTGGTTGCGTTCGAAATGAAGGACCATCGGAATGTCTTACAGTTAATCGGATGTTGTTTAGGGAGCAAAGATGAGCCTATAATAAGTAGTGTTTACCTTTACACCCACAAGGAAAACAAAAATGAAAGCAACAAATGGGCCAAAATGAGAATTCTATCCAAAATTTGTACCAAATTGCCATGGAAATCGAGATTAGAGGTGGGGGTTCAGATAGCTAATGCCATCGAACATGCTCATTCTAGGGATATTTGTCTTGGGTATTTTCCCATGTCTTCAATCATACTAGATTTCGAGAATGCTCCCAAATTAACTGAGTTCTCACTCGCGGTCCGACATCGTAAGGTTGCTAGCAAAAGCCTGGCTGAGAAGAAACAAATTCATGATGAACTGCCTTGCTGTTATGTACCTTCACCTTACCAACTTGATGTGAATTTCTATCATTACGCAAGCCAAGGCACTGACATTTGCTTGATCTTTTGATTCGACAACCTTATCCTCAACAAGATTTTGAATTCTTGAGAAATCACTTGGCTCAAATTGTAGACCCCAAATTATTGAAAGAATCCATCCCTCATGATCATTTGTTACGTTTTGCAAAGCTCGGCTTCAGCTGTTCTGCGGGCGATAGTTGCCATGATAGGCCCCCATTGGCCCATGTGCAAGAGGAACTCAACAAATTAATTATGCTATGCATGCCTCGATCGCAAGTAACAAAATTGATTTCTTCTTTTCAATTGTGATGAAACATGGAAACAATAAACATTGTAATTTACAGAATTATCATTGTAAGTTTCATTTGTATGAATGGGGGGTTTTTGCAAGGTTACAGGGGGATTGCTGTGTAAGCATTACACAATCTCAACTCTCAACTCTCAAAGTTAAGCAAAATAGAAGGAGCCTGCATGGAAACATGACCATTTTAAAGTTGTCAAAGAAGAGAATACGCCTGGTAACTGGCTTCCTATATTAGCTGTACAAACTGTGGCAATATACATGTGTCTGGAAAGGTTAAGAATCTTTAGAACAACTTTCTCCATTATTTTGGTGTTCCAATATGTCAGTCATTGTTTGTATTTCTGAGCTCCACCGATATATACTAATAATGCAAGATGTTATGAATATAATTTACAAAATTAAAAGGCTAATTGCTCAAATAAGGGCCTAACGTTTGCCAAAATGCTCAAATAAGGGTCTGATCTTTTAATTTGGCCAAATAAGGGCCTAACGTTTGCCAAAATGCTCAAATAAGGGCCCCATCTTTGAATTTTGCCAAATAAGGGCCTAACGTTTGCCAAAATGCTCAAATAAGGGTCTGTCTCATGCGTCATCCAAACTGACACCAGGCCCTTATTTGAACATTTTCGATAATGTTAGGCTCTTATTTGAGCATTTTCGATAATGTTAGGCTCTTATTTGAACATTTTCGATAACGTTAGGCCCTTATTTGGCCAAATTAAAAGATCGGGTCCTTATTTGAGCATTTTCGATAACGTTAGGCCCTTATTTGGCCAAATTAAAAGATCGGGTCCTTATTTGAGCATTTTGACAAACGTTAAGCCCTTATTTGAGCAATTAGTCAAATTAAAATATTATAGATATACAAGCCAATTAACACAGTTAACATATATTGTAGAAAGCCTGACTATATGAGAACATAATGGAGGGTTTTCAGCATATTTCATTCAATATACTATGTGAAATTCAATAAGTAAACAATATATATACACACTATATTATTATTATGCATAGATAAAATCTCATCGATATGAAGGCATATGCGTATATATATAATATGTATACATACGCATGATCCGTGATGATCATCTCGATTTCTCTAAGATGAAGTCTCTTATATGTTGCATTACTTACTCTGCAATTTCAGGAAACGGATGATCAGTGAAAAACCTATGTTGCTCTCCTGCAAACTCAATGAAATCAATCTTCTTCCCCAAGTGTTTTAACCTTGTAGCATAGTCTTGTTAGAAATTTTCTGAAATTAGAGATAAAACAAGATTTAGAGGCGCCACTCTTTCTCAAATACAATATTGCTTGAGAGATCAAACAAGTTGTATTTGGGATACAACTAAAACATCCAAGGAAGAAGTAGAAGAATTGATTGTTATCAGGGGAAAATCACGTTCCTATTTATAAAACGTGAAAGAACATAACCGAAATTGTCTCCTAGTTAAAAGGTATATATCAATAAAAGACAGTTTTTGGCAGTTTATATATATACTTAGAATTTTTTCTAAGTCATCAAGGCCCAAGATGCCCCAAGTGCGTCTATTGACATAGGCCTATTAGTAGACAAACCAATCCCAAATGGCCTAAATATCTACTAGCCCACATGTTATCCAAAAATAACCTTCTAAAGCACTTAAACCTTTATAAACCAATGGCCTTTGTATTCCCTTAGCAATGTGGGATTCACTCCACATCAACAAACTATATAACAAGTCTACCACCCTATCTCTCAATAACTCACCCCCACCCTCCACCAAAATTGGATCCAATGGCACCTCTGCAAGGCGTTAATTATAAGGTCGAGATACCACATTAATCCTCAATTTGGCCTTTAAGTAATTTCCATAGTCACTAAATATAATATATAGTATATATTGGGCGAGTGATGAAATTCTTTTTTATTATGAAATTAGAGTGAAATCCTCAATTCTTTACCAAAAAATTACTATCGAACATCGTGATGTTTACTTGATGCCAAAAACAAAAACATCGTAATGTTTACTAATTTTTGCTACATGTAAGAATTATTTCAGCTTTATTACTTTCAATGCATATATATATTAAAAAAAGAAAAGAAAAGAAAAGGTGATTTAACTATTCTTCAAAAGAGAAAAAAGAAAAAGGAAAAAAGAAAAAGAAAACTTTACTAAGTAATAGGTAATAATAACTAGTGTTATGGCTCCCTCAAAAGAAAATTAGTGTTATGGCTTTTTATACCAAAAAAAATAAAAATAAAAATAAAAAAAGCACTAGTGTTATGGCTTTCGGCCGAAATGGCCTATAGTACAATTGGAAGATTCTTAAATAGAGCCCAATTTGAAAAAGTAAATTGAATTTCAATAAATGGGCCCTGAAGCCCAATCCTTAAGTACTAAATCAAAATTCCATAAAAACCATATTCGGCCTAAGCCCAAAATTTTCTTCTTTTCAACAATGGGTTCAAAATAAGAATAGAAGGCCCAATAGGTTCAAAATGAGTCTTCAATAAATTGAACTTCATTTAAAATATGGTTTAATAGACATTTTGACCCATAAACTTTTAAGAAGTAAACAAATTAGTCCTTGAACATCCAAATTGCCAATTATTCACTTGAACTTGTAAAAAAGGAACTTGATACATAGTTTTTCCAAATGTGTAATAGCTTGAAAGAGAAAGGGGAATAGGGGATGAGGATGGGAGATGGCGTACTAAAATTGCTTTTACATGTTGGGCAATATGATCAAGTATGAAGGAGTTTTTAAGCATTAATGTAATGTAGAGCTTGAGATTGCTATTGACCGAATTGAAATAGCTTTAAAAGAATATGTATGGGTTGAATCTATGAAGCATGGAAATATGCACCAACAGAAAAGTGGAAATGTGATAGGATAGGCAAAAACGGAAAGGTTTCCTGATGGATGGATCAAAATAAATTCCGTCGGAGCATATTGTAATGTTTTAAAGAAAGCAGCTATTGGGATAGTTATCCAAAATGAAAAAGGTACAGTCCTTGAAGCTATAGTGAAATTGATACAATGTGGTGATGCTTTAACAGTAGAGGCCATGGCGTTCAAGGAAGCTACATCAAGAGCAGTTGGACAAAAATGGAACAATGTTAAGTTTGAGACAGACTCTGTGGAACTTGTTAGAAGTATAAAGGCCAAACATGATCTTGATTTCCAGTGGAAGATACGGATAATTGTTATAGACAAAAAGAGAGCTTTGGAGTTGATCCCCAAAAGGAAATTCTAACCTACGTAACCTACCTAACCTTATATATATTTTTGGATAAATATGTGTATTTTATTTATCCAGTAGCAGCAAAACTGCCAAACAAACCAGTTACAAGAGTCAAGTTGATGTCAACAGCAACTACCAATCCAGTTTCAGGCACCAACTATTACAAAGGAAAATATTAATATGGTCTTTAGCTACACACTTAATCCCATTTGAGTACGAGATGGAATTCAATCCCGAGCTTGCGGCCTTACAAGCAGAAGTGAACGCTAAAATTGAAACTTTTTCCTTGCATAAGCTGAATGCAAAAGATGCAGAGCTTAGGGAAGCCCGGGCTTCCAACTCCGAGCAGGCCAGGGAGATCGTGAGGAAAGCCGAGAGGGCTTGCCGCCTCTAAATTCATAGAGGTGGCGTCCCAAGATGATTTTAATATGGTCCTCATCTTGAAAGGATCTTTACAATTTCCAGGGAAGGATCCACATCAGGGGAACCGTAGGTGATGCAATGATTAATCTTTTGAAGGACTTTGCAACCGCCAACGGCTGGATCATGTCGTCGTCTGAACTCTAGATTATGTTGTGTTGTGTTTAGTTTATGTGTAGCTTTTTAATATCTGAGTTTGAATAAGAGTCTATGACTCTCTGTCTTTGAGTCTGGATAAGAGTCTATGACTCTCTGTCTTTGTTGTGTTGGTCTTCTATCAGTCTGTCTTTACTGTTTTGTATGTTTTTTTTCTTTTAGTTGTTAATGTTATGTGTGGTTTATCATGTTTTGTGCATTTATCTTCATTTTCTTTTAGTTGTTTTTTTTTTGGATGAATATGTGTATTTTATTTATCTAATAGCAGCAAAACTGCCAAACAAACCAGTTACAAGAGTCAAGCTGCTGTCAACAGCAACTACGAATCCAATTTCAGGCACCAACTATTACAAAGGAAATTATAGCCATAAACAACCTCCTGAGCCATAAGGACATTATCAACAAGCTTTCTACCCTCAATAAAGGCACACTGATTTAGAAATAAGCAAAGGAAGGCAATGTTTCATTCTATTGACAATGTTTAACCTTATGTATTATGCATATATTATTGAAACAAACTTGTCATGTATATAGTATAAAAGTTTAAATTAATGGATATCGCACGCGGACTATACGTAGACTGCACGACTGTTGCACGAAACTTGCACATGATTACAATTCGGTCCACAAACCTTAAATATGCTTTTTTGTGCTTTTTTCAAGCCTTTACGTGAGAGTATGGCAGTTTAGAGGGCATCATCCTGCAACCGTCCTAATCATTAGAGGAACACATTTTCATTTCCTTAAAATTTCCTTCATAATATCCTCTAAGCTAGTGTTCACGGACTTGCCTGCTGTTGCGGCAAATGTTATCTTGTAGATATAAAAAACAAAGAATCAAGGCTCAAGGCTCAAGGACTGAAAGAAATAAAAATTCATAAGAAAACATAAACAATAAACTGATATTGATATTCTACAAAGGGAGCTCACACATTCATGCATTAGATATCCTTTTACATTTATAGTCCTTGAACAAAACAGAAACTCTTGAGAAATCATAACCAACCAAGCCACTCTTGCATATCTAACTTTTACTCCTAAAGGATAGCAGCAACTGATTGACTAGGATTTTTATTCAAATCTGAAATCTAAAACACCTACACGCCTTAAAACATATATCTAAGACATCGAAATAAGGAGCACAATCCTTTAGAATCTCAGCTGGTCGTGAACACCAATCCTGCAATCTAAAATTCATCTACTCTTTCTTCATCCATAAGCCACCATGAAGCTGTCATACAACTAAGAGATGCGGAAAAATGAATTCTACAACAAATAAAAGGAGACTTAAAATTCACTAAACTTGGAAACTCATCAGGCAAAGAAGATCTAAGGACTAAAGCAAAGTGGCACAAATTTGTTTGGTCTTATGTGTATGTATTTTATAGTAGGTATTAGTGTATGTATCATCAATAAAGGGTTATTTGGTACCATTAAAGCATCATAATAATACATTTTAGTTGTTTACTTATAAGTCTTTTTTGCATATATTTTTAGAAGCAACGACCAATGAGCTTCAAGACATTTTTGTGAGAGCTCATTTCCGAAGAAATGACTATGTCATTCAAAATCATTTCAGGGGTACGATGCTCCGAATTATACCTTTTTCCCGAAATTTTCCTACCTTGCCATTCCCCTTCATACAATTCAAAATAATAATGCAATAGACTTAAATAAAACTTCTTACTATCACTGTAGTTATTAATTGCTCTCTTCAATTCCTTTTCTGAAAAGATATGAACTAGGTTTCGATTAGTAACACCATTGAGCATTTCAAATAATTTCCTTGCGTAACTATTTTTGTCCCTTCTTTTCCATCCATTATCTCTCCATAAATAATCCTACATATGAGCCTAGTAATTGAATAGATAAAGATGCACAAATCAGAACAACAAGAAAAATAAACGCTAAAGTTGCACTAATTAAATGCATATAATATAAACGCTAAAGTTGCACTAATTAAATTAAATTTTCCATTACAATCCTAACACATTTTTTTGAAGGCTAAAAGTTCAAATAGGGGTCTAAGGTCATTCAAGGCACTTATTTGAACGGAATCGAAAAGGTGAGACACTTATCTGATTTTTTCTGAAGTTCAGGCCCTTAAATGAACTTTTCCCTAAAGGTCAAGCCCCTATTTGAACTTTTAGCCTTTTTTGAAAATAAAAAAAAAACATGAAGAAACAAGAAGAATAAGAGATATGTCAAATCTGATCGTATAAATATAAATATAATGTGTCCTACAAATCAAATTGATCATGTGCATATAATTAATTACTAACTATGAATGGGATAGAGAGGAAGTCTAGCTAGCTATAGGGTATTTGTTATCTTATTATATAAATAAATGTTGCTTTCCTATATGTTTGAAAATTGACTTAAAAATCAGTCATGGTTGCAGAATCAGAGAACAGACAGATTGAGGAAATTAAGCAAAAGTGGAAATCATGGATCACATGACTCTAATTAAGCTGATCGATGTTGAAAATGTAAAGAGTTGTATATATAAGAGAAGCAAACAAAAGAAACAATGAAGAAGAAGAAGAAGAAGAAGAGCCAACCTGAAAGAATTGGCAAAGGCATTAAAAGTGCAGAATTTTCTAGCAATTCAACTGATGAAGCAGAATTGGCAGAAAGAAGCTAACAAAAAGAAGGGGAAAAATATTGAAATGGGGGTAAGGACGTAAGGTAATACTATGTTTCTTTCTATATAAGTCTAAAAGTTGGTCATATTCTGCATGAGTTTCCATATTTTGCATTTTGGTCAGTGAGATCAAAGTCAAAACTTGTCGTAATTTTTATTTTTCTTTTAATTTCGTTCCACGTCTAAACTCTCATGTTCTTAACGGAGGTCCCAATACTATGATAATTAACTTTTATCAAGTTAATTAATCTAAACGAAACAAGTTGATAAAGACATAATTCTTTTAATCCAAACAGAACCTTGTTTAATTTTTGTGCTAAAAGAACTAATCCAATCCTTATCTATGTTAATTTTTTTTGCTACAACCTTATCTATGTTAATGTTATCAAATGAAACGTGTTATGTTATATGTCCTTACTCAACGTTTTGTGCTTATAGGCTAAAAGAGAATCATTAATCCTCTTTTAGAAGTACTATAATTATAATAATGATATAAGGTTAGCTAGTTTTAGGAATTCACAATGTTTGCGTACTTTTAAGCCCAATATATGTCATATTTTACTCAACGTGAATTCAATTTGGGACTTTTGCATTTTTTTTTCTGCCCCTTCCTTTACATTTTGATTAATTATTTGTAGTGCCATGTCAAGGATACAATTGGCACCATATGCCAATTATAATTATTTTGATTAATTAATTATAATTATAATTATTATGCGCTTAATTGACTCTTATGGTTAAAAGTGACTCTATGCAAATTGCAAGCAACTTTTTTTTTTGGTTAAAAAATTGCAAGCAACTTAATTACTTTGTTGCTAGCTAAATAGGATTTATGCAATTGCTTTGTTGGAGTATTTCCTTATTTATTTCTTCTTTTAGTAAAAAATGGATTTTTATTAATACAAATAGATCAGCTCAATAAGAATTGGGATTATATAGGTATGTAGGAAGGTCTCCACACCATACATGATCTTTATCTTATAATTAGTTTCAATTAATTACCTTAATTGTATGTAATTATTAAGTTTGATTTAGAGGCAATTCTAATTTTCTGTTGGCCAGTTAAACTCTCTTCTACTATTACAAGGATATATATGACACGGAAGTCGAGATTAAGGGTAGGGAAGGACATAGCTGACACAATTTTTTCATATGCTCACTTTTTTTTTTTGAGGTAATTTCATATGCTCATTCTAAAGACATTATTCTTTGATATATTCTAGGTCCACAATCGTGTTAACATCAGAAAATGTAACCAAAATTTCTCAATTGCCCTCCCCTAACGTTTCTTTTCTTCTTTTTTTTTGGCAATTCCTAACGTTTCTTTTTAGTATTATATTTTTTTATTTGAAAAGGAAATAAATGCTAGTATTTATTCAATTTTTAATTTTCAGTTATTCAAGAACCCATTCATCAATATTTCATTTTACAGCCGAGCCATTATTACAAAGATACCAACTGACAAACCCAAGAACAAATTGTGAAAAATGGCAGAAAAATGAAATAAATAGAGATAATTATAAAATAAATTATAAAACAAGGTAAGCAATGTGAATGTTTTCATATACCTGAAAACGAACTTGAACAAACATTGTTAGACTTCAGAACTCCAGTAGGCAGGCGACTAAAAATCAATAATTAATAAACCACCCTCAACGATCCTAATATAATTTGATTAGCATGATTTGATTTTTATATTTGCATATAATTTTTTTCCTACTATTTTCATCCATTTTACAGTCTTGTGCTTACATTCATCTTTTTGGGCCATTTCTCGTTTGGGTTTTCTAGACCCATTTTCGACCTATAAATTTCTTAACGTATTGGGCCTGCTATTCCCATTGGTGTAGACCCATTTTCTAGACCCGTTATTTTTTTTTGGGCCGAAGACCCGTGTTGTTATTGAATCATGCTTTGAAATAAGAAAGTCAGAAAGAAAAAGTGGGGGAAGAAAAGACTATGAAAGAATTATGCTAGTAACTTGGATTCCAAAATCATATTTACATGGCTGTTAGAAAGGGAATGGAATTCAAGTTGGGATCAAAGCTAATATTTGGGTCTTAATTCTGCCCATACACGTTTGAATTTCTCGGTAAATAGGCAGGTTCTGGGGACAAGATGGATGCAAGCTCGTAACAGCCGAATCGATCATTTGAGCCACATCACCCGGTGGATATTGTTGCTCTGTACATGTCTGCATGTTAGAAGAAAGTAGTAATCAGCATTCAGCACAAGATAGCAATAAAAAGAAAACCAGGTATGAAAGCTGATTTTTGGTCCTTAGGCTGTTCAATGACAGTAAAGTAGAGCATGCAGAGCAGAAAATTTTTCCAAATTACCTGTATCATGAGCAAAGTAGCAACGCATGATGTGATAAGCTCGGAAGGAATTTGTTCCTCCTTGTCGGAAGCCTCCTGCAAGTTGGGATTAGGGGTCCAATCACTTGGTGCTGCAGGTTTTGATGTACTGGTGACCGAGTGATTGTGATAACTGATACTACCATTTTCCCGCTCTGTTGACTTGAGCACCGGCATCTTAATATCAGATGTAAATTGCTGTTTATCTACAGAGTCCAAAGCTTCTCGAATCCTTATAAATGCATCTTCACCATCTTTCATAGATGACATGGCCTGAATGTATTGTACATGATTAGCATATTTAAAAAATTTTAAACCAAGCTTGAACTATGAGGAATACACAAAGGACGAAAATATGCTTATATACCTTCATAGCAGCCTCCACCATATCGTGTGCTTTAAGTCTTGAGCCTGTAACAATTTCATCAACAGCTGATCCTAATTCAGGTATGACAAGTGAACTATCAAGAGAACTTGTCAAGCAACCAAAGAAATTGGAATTAGTTGGGGGTTTCTGCAAAGGTGACAGGGGGATTGCTGGGTAAGCATTACGCTGTCTCAAGTTAAGTATAGCAGTATGAGCCTGCATGGAAAAATGATCAATTAAAAGTTGTCAATGAAGAGAACTTGCAATATGAAAGAAGAATAAAGCACTTCCACAAATTCACGGAAGCCACATGCCTGGTCACTGGCTTCCTTTAGCTGTATAAGTACCGTGGCAATATGCTTCTTTAAAGGTTCAGAATCTTTTAAACTTTCTCCATTTTGGTTCTCCAATATGTCATTTGAATTTCTGAGTTCCATCACTAAAGCTTCCTGGAAGATAATGTATATATATAACATGCCAACAGATCAGCTTCAAAAATGCAATTATACTACATTATAATGCAAGATAAATGAACACAATTTACAAAAATAAAATATTGTGGACTTAAAGGCCAATTATCACAGTAAGAATATAATGAAGGATTTTCAGCATATTTCATTGAATGTATTATGTAAAATTCACCATGGGTACAATATGATAAAGATGGTAATCTGTGAAGTGTCATGGAAGTTTTTTGTTTTTTGTTTTTTTTTTTTTGGGGGGGGGGGGGGGGGTGTTAAGATGAGATAATCCATGATCATACAAAAATGGTACTCTAATTTGGCATTTAGGACAGCCAGAACGGCAGATATTCAGAAGGAAATAAACTATTAAGTCTATTAAATGAGTAATAACCTTTCTGTCAAGAGCACGGTTCAGTTCAGACATAACTCGTATATCAGCTTCCCTCCCTTGAATACGTGCCGTGCTCAGGTGTTGATCATAGGCTACTTCACGTGTACTAATAACATTTGGAATAGCAGCCTTGTCATGAGATATGTTACAGTATTCATTCACCTGTCCAAGACCCAACAATGTGGTAATAGTTAATTATGATGTTTAACAAAATTGCCACAAATTCTAATTATAGAACAACTATAAACTCCATGAGTATTAATCAAAAAAAGAAAAATTGGGCAAGGTTGCAGGGGTGGAGATGAAGCAAAAGAAGACCAGTACTTCCCAAGTGTCATTAAAAGGAAACCAAGAATAAGTAAAAAATATACATTTGAACCATAGAAGCAGGGCATCTAGCTTTAGCATCTCAACCTACTTAAGTTGAGCTTTCACATAATGAGTTCATAACACAAAGAGATAATGATATAGAATCAATAAAACCAAAATATGGAATTATCAAAACTAGGCATCCTAACCTTTATCTGATTTGCCAACATGTTCACAGGGCTGGTTGCATTTTCCATACACCCCTTTGAAGTGAATACCGTGGATCCACCAACACCTGATTGTCCATTCACTTGAGACTCTTTAGTTGTCACAGAGAATTTATCAAAGGCAAGGTTTTGTCTCTTAAGAGCTTCTGGCATATTTTCCAATGAGTTTAATGGCATGCAATCAACATCCTGCAATATTATGTCTGTAAGATACCTGGAATGAATATAAGATGAATGAACTGAAAGGCCAAATTGTTGAGAGAATGCAATTACCATGACAAATTCCACTCCTAGTTGAGGACTGTCAAATTGAACCCTGCACCTGTCAAGATCCACAGTAAGCACTTTTCCGTCATGAACTTCCCTGGTTTTGGGATGAATAGCAATTACTCGTTGCCCAACTGATAAAGGACGTGGCAAATCTGTTGGAAGTCCTTCCTCAGTACCACTGCGAAGTCGGGTATAATGACCTCTCACAGACTCCCGATACTCTTTGAGTTTTTGCCTTTCCTCACTTAAAAATCGTTCAGAAAACCTCCGAACTTTGCCAAGAGAACTGTATTCACAACCAACTCATTATAATATATTTGATTTTCCAAACTTCTCAACATAAGGGATATTGATAATCTTACGTTCTTATGACTCCCCACTCAACACGAGTAAGCCTTGGAATATGACTCAATCCAACATGATTTAAGTACTGAACAAACTCCCTTTTAGCAAACCAAGCATAATCAATGGCACTGTAAAACCATTCAAAAGTGCACCATCTTCTTGCCAGACTAGATGATAGGCAGGTAAAGAGCTTTTCCTGCAATTTCATTAAATCCATAAATTGTGCTCAAAAATGTGGAAAACTTGTTTGTGGAAGGAAACAGTTGGAGGAACGTTATATTTTACCTCTGGTCGGTCTTGTGTAACACAGCGCTTGTTTGGTTGATTTTTGGATGTGCACTTGGAAGAATTTAAATCTTTTGAAATTAAGGCTCTCTTCAGGTTCATTTTACGTCTATTTTGATGCTTAGTCGGTAAACTAACAGGGTTTGCAGCAGGAACTTGAGAAGTCGACACCACTGAATCAATTCCAGCCAATTTTGGATCATCATTATCCTTCGACCCTCTAGATCCTTTTCCTTGTCTTCGATTTAAAGAATCTTTCCATGGTCTTGATTGAATAGAAGATGGTGCAGCAGATTTACCTTTACTGAGATAGTTCTCTTCTTCAGCCATGTCCTGCAATACATAACAACATGCATAAAAAAATTAAAAAAAAAAAAGGGGATAAAAGAATGGAACAGGCTGTGATCAGTCACCATGATACAGGGAAAAATATATACTCTTCATTATTATGAAAGAAGATAATATATACCATTAAAATAACAGAAAAGAGATATGCTATCTATCACACATTGAACAAGTAAATGAAAGGTTAAGATTTTCGAATACCTCAGGAACTCGTGAAGCAGACACCACTGAATCAATTTTTTTATCTAGAGATCCTTTCCATGGTCTTGACCAAATAGAAGATTGTGCCCCAGGTTCACATTGTTTTTTATCTAGAGAACCTTTCCATGGTCTTTGCCGAATAGAAGGTTGTGCCCCAGATTTACCTTTATTGAGATATTTTTTCTCTTCTTCAGCCATGTCCTACAATAGACAAGAGCACGCACATATAAGGAATAAAACAGTGGAACAGACTGGGATCAGTCAGCATGAATCCAGGAGATTAAACTCTTTCTATTTTTTAAATGAAAGAAGATAATATACAATAGGAAATGGAAGTGATTTGCTATCTAAAACATAATCAAGTAAATGGAAGGTTAAAAGAATCAACTACCACATGAGAATCCACTGAAGCTTCTGCATTTGAAATCTGCAGCTTAAGAAAAAGATTTTGTCATGAAATAAACTCTAGTAGTTAATACAAAGCGCAAATTTTCAATTGCTACCTTGTAACTGGAGGATTTGCGTTTCCTTTTCCATGAGCTATTGGTAGGTTCTGGCTGTTGTTTCGTCTCACAAACATTGCCTTCCGCAGCTGAATACCTCCCAACTTTTGATTTTCTCAAGGTAGAATCGTCGATTCCAGGGGTTGAGTTGCGCACCTTTTCTTTTGACCCTAGGTGCTTAATTTTATCTCCATGATGATTTACAGATGCAGCTTCGGGTAGTCTACACTTGTCGTCAGATTCAACTGTCATTCTATCCTCCTTCAATTTGACAGGTGATTCTAGGGAAAAATTGGAAACAACAAAAAGAATGAAACAATAAGGAAAAAGAAAAATGTATTCCTTTCAATCATGCATGAAGAAAATGGACTGAAAGAAACATATAAATAAGCAAGTAAGATTAATGCAGGAAACCTAATACCATGGTCATTCATGAAGAAAGACTAAACAAGTAGTCAACACCTACCAGATTCCATTACGGATGTTGGCAACATTGAGGTAGACAAATTGGCTAATGCCAGCAGAGCATCAACAGGAGAGCTTTCATCTTCATGTAAGAATAAGTATAAAAATCCAACGTCAAGATTGTATGATTCATTAAATCTTTACTTAAAAAATAAAAATTATAATAATAAAAGAGGGTGCAAAAAGACCATTATCCTTTAACAAAGAACGCATCATCAAATTCCTCCTGTATAATTGCGTTCCTTTTTTTTTTCATTTTCTTGCTATTTTTCTTTTTTCCATTTTAGCAAGGATTATGATATTATTGAATCCTACATTGCAGTTCATACCTCCAAAGACAAGCTTCTTGTTGCTGCTCTTCCTCTGACTCCATGGTGAAAGCTCTTCACTGCCAATCTCCATATCGACTTTCACTTTGAGAGCATTACCTCTAATTTCTTCTTCAGTGCCACTACATGCTTCTCCACCGTCATCTGAAAGATTTTTCTTGATCTCGTCAACTTTCACTTTCTTCCGATAAAACTTTTGTCCATTTCGATGAACTTGAATGGAACCAACAGCTTCCATATCCCTCAAGCGGTCTGTATCTTTGGCATGAGTTTCAATCAAAGTTTTTCTGCCCTTGGGCCTGCCTTCCATCCAGCATTCATGGGAAGAATCACGAAGCTTGGCTTTAATTGCCTCTGATTGCTGTCATTAGAAAAAATAAACCAAAAATCATTACACAGATAATTGGGGCAAGGGCAACCAACAAAATAAAGTGTAAACTTAAATCAGAGGTCATATACCATCCCATCATAGCCCTGAACAGGTGAAGATCTTCTGCATTTAGCTTTTATGGGTGTCTGAGAAACCTGAGGAGACCCTCCCCTCTGCAATGCCCCAGTCAATGTCAATGCCGCTATGTGTTCATCATCATCAACCTCTGGCTTCTTAACTTTCTTGTTAGGTGGAATATAACTTTCAGTGTCATCTCTCATATATGAATATTGAACAGGGACTCGAGGAGTCCTTTTCCTAACTGCGTGAGGATGAATGCCTGAAAGGAATGTAAAATGAAATGAAGACATAAATGACAGTTATAAAGATAACAGTAGCAAAAAAATAAAGATGATTATAACAAAGTTCTGACTGTATTGATAGCTGTGCTTTAGAAACGACACTATAAATTGGCATTCTTCCTTTCAACATACAGCAATATTAAGAAGAAAATTGAGATTGTATGATCACTACCAAATATTATACTACCAAATTTCACTCAAATGTTCTCATGGACTCTGAACAACTTTGCTAGGTAGTGAACAAACTGTCTCCACTGCTTTTTGAACAGATGATGCTAACTGGCTCCCCTATGTCAAACAGCATAGGCAACAGAAAATCGATTACTAAAGAAAACACTAGTGACAGCTAGAGCGAGTCTTATAATGGAGCATAAATTATAGGGAAAAAGCTCCAATATTAGATTATAAGTTTATGACCACATGACAGAGCCTCCTACTAAGAATTTTGGCTTCCTAAAGCATCTGCTTTACATCCTTCACTTATTCTAATGATCAGCAACAGCAAGTATAGCTTTTGTCTACTCTTGCCGTGTCTGTAGGTTGAAAAAACATTAGTAAATACTTCTCCCCCTTCTGATTGATACATTTCTTCCTGATACTTTAACACTTCACCTCTCTGCAGCAGATAAAATATAACTCCATGCAATAGCCTTTCCTGTCCCTACTATTTTGGACAATTTCTACCGATTTAACTCTTTCATTTTTCCATCTCTTAGTTGCATTAATTCCCAAAAGAACAAGATATAGCCACGGGAGGAAAATTTAGAAACACTGATGCTACAGAAACAAAGGAACCAAAACCATAATTCAAGAAAATTCATAGATGCATTTGAGTGCTAATAGGAACAATGTATATTACCATTAAGTCCTGCCTTCTTCAACAAAGATAGGCATCCCTCACTAGATACAATCGCTTGGGGCTGGGAAACATCTTTTGAGGAATCCAGATTAAACTTTCCCCGCTTGCGCTTCTGAGCTTTCTGTGGTATTTCAGAAAGCTCATTGTTCTCTCTTTCACAATCGCTCCCTCCCTGTTTGTTAATATGGCACAATATTTCAACCCTCGCTCAGTAAATAGAAGAAAATTAAGACAATTAAAAGTGTAAAAAAGACTTCCAAAGAGTAAACTATAACACAGATATGAATGCTGACAGCAAAATTAAATCATGGGATAGATTTATCAAAGAAGAGAGGGGATACGATTATACTAATCACAAGAAAGACAGCTATATTAGAGACTTATAACCATTTCAAAGTTTCAAATCTAATCTCACCAGCACACTATAGTGATCAGTCATCATTGCTATAAGGCCAATCACTGAAGCTGTTCCCTCTGGCAGGCCTAAGTATGCCTGAAAATAAAAAGCATATCAATGTAACAAATTTTATACGCAAATGCAGTCCAACTGAAGCTACTCTCAGGCTCATACAACACATGAAGAACCGACATGCAACTATATACAAACCCTTGAAGCGCTTGATGCAGAATCTGTGAAGAAGGGAATTGAAGTTTAAAATGGCAAATAACAAAAATAGAAGTTCCTTTTTTTTTTCTTTAATTGATGAATAGGTAAACCTAACATGTTTGGTTCCTTCCTCAAGCATCCATCCGGGATTAAGAAATTAACACTAGTTGCTAATTAGTGCTTAAAGCTGGCATTTGAGGCCCGAAAATACCTGGTTCATTGAGTAAAGGGCCTCGACCATTTCAGTGGATCTATTACGGACGGCAGCAGCCACCTAAACATAAGAGATCAGAAAGTTAAATTTCAAAAAAATGTTGATTAAAATTATACAAAATAATTCCTAGAATCCCAAACAAAAATTTTTTACATAAAGTTGCAGTAAAAACATAATGTGTTCTAATAATGTTTCTCTAGGTAAGAGTAACTGTAGCGGATAAATACTTCACCTTTTTCCAATTTTTCCCATGCTCTCGGTAAGCTTTATAAAATCGCTCAATCTCTGCCTTGCTCCATTGAGATCCTAACTTGTCAGTCAATTTCTTCTTTATAGCATAGCATACAATAGTTCATGCATCAAAAAACACATAATCAGCTAACGACTAATACCGCATTAAAGGTGAACAGCAGATGCTATCGACAATGAAAACCGAGAATTTGATCTTAAACCAAATATACGATGAAAAGTTATCAAAAACTCACCTTTGGCTTACTTTTGTTGGAATTTCCAGCATCTTTATCAGGAGAGACTTCATTTATACTTGAATGTCGTTGGATCCCACTTTTAGGTTTTCTTGTTGGGGCCATCAATATCTTTCTTTTATCTGAAACATTCCATCAAGAAAAATAAACCCGAAAAATGTCAGTATATTCAGATGAACTAGCCAAAAAGGATGTTTGAACATGATTCTCAGCAAATTTATATGAGAAAAAAGCCTATAAATTAAAAATAAATCATAAAACCCAGCAGCAAATCATAATGCAGAATCCAAAACGGATTTGGCAGTAGAAAATCAATAACGGTAGTGTGAGTTTAAAAGCTCGATGTTAGCAATGAACTTTAAAACCGAGCTAAATTTCGTTCACGGGGAAAGCTCAAATTTTGCGTCAAAAATCTTCAAAGAATCCAAAGAATTTCATTCAAAAACTGTTCTAAAACAACCCCAGTCATTTAAAAAACAAACATTAACAACAAAACGTCCAAAAAACCAAAAATGCAAAGGATTTCAAGACCAAAATTCAAAATCAGTAGGAAAAAAGAAAAAAAGTTAAGGCAAAGCCAGTTTGGTATAATCCACAAAGCCACTAGAAAAACTGCTTCAAACCCAACAAAGGAAACCCAAAATTACTACTAGAAGGCAATAAAGATTCAAAGTTTTAATCAAGAATCCTACAAGAAAGAAGTATTTCTAAAAATCTAAACTTTATAAACCCTAATTCACAGATCGGAGAGCACCCCACTCACCAATTTCCGGCCTTTGTTCGATCCGAGTCTAAATCATGGAGGCCAACAAGGGTTTTAGGAGGGAGAAAGAGAGGAAGTTCAGTCTATCTAAAATATTGATAGAGAAGTTTTCAAAAGAGAAAAAAATAAAGAAACAAATTTTTCACAGAAAGGAAAAAATTAAAATTGAGAGAGGCCGAGGGGGAGGCGTTGCCGCGAAACTTGAATATAAAGGTGGTTTGGCCAATGAGGTTTTTTCTTTTTTCAGTTTTTGATTTTTTGTTTTTGAATCTCTTTTGTTTTGTAGGGATCATTTTGAAAGGGTTTGGATTAGACGGGGGCTATAATTACCGTACACGTGGCAATTAAAAAATTAGAAAATGTGGACCGTCCGATTTTGATGTCGTAGGTGGGGATTCTTGTGGATGATAATAGTTGATTATGTTTGAAAATTTTATAGACTAGTTATCAAATCAGTCCCTACATTTACGGATAATTATGTTTAATTCCTTCTGGGATCATATAATTTTTTACCAACAAAATTAGATATGAATTTGTAAAGCAACGAGGATCCTTTTCACTGGTAATAAGTTCAAGGTTGTCGTCGTTTATGAATGCTTATGACATAAACAGGAAAAACCGGCCTGGTACAATCTTATTGGGTTTCCTCTCATCATATTCTCATTCTCAAGGGCTAAATAGCCGCTTTAAATTTTTCCAAATTATGACAGATTGCCTCCTAAACTTTAAATTATGTCATTTTTCCCTTGAAGTTAGAAATTTAGGTCACTTTACCCTTTTAAATTTGAAAATTTAAGTCAATTTACCCTCTGACATGACGGCATCACTAACGGATTTGCTGACATCGTATTTCCACATCAGTGCTCATGTGGGACTCACCATACCAATTTGGATTATGTGGGGTCCACATGAGCATTGACATGGAAATGCCACATCAAAAAAAAGTTTGTCACGTCAACAAATTTTGTGGGACTTAATGATGTCCGTTACGTCAAGTGGGCAATTGTCCTGATTTTCCAAATTTAAAGGAGAAAGCGCCATAATTTAAAGTTCATGGGACAATTTATCCTAAATTTGCAAATTTCAGGGGGCAAAGTGGCTATTCAGCCTATTCCTAAGCATGGTTGGTGATTCTTAATGGATTATTATCAACTAAGGTTAGATTAACACGGTAGGTGTTGAGGTGGATAGTGGAAACTAGTGAATGTTTGCTTTATGGCCAATTCGATGAGAGTCAAGATCATCAGTTTTTCTCATGTTCTTTTTCTAGATCAGCTATGGGATCGGTTTTTCTCATGTTCTTTTTCTAGATTAGCTCTGGATTGGAATACTGACTTTCAATGGACTATTAAAGGACTTAAAAGCAAATCCTTGCTTATTAAGATCCTTAAATTAGACTGGACTTCCTATTGCTATCAAATTTGGTTGGAACGCAATTCACGGTTATATGCCAAAACCCACATTCAATTGCATAAGTTTTTATGATGATTAGTGACTTTATTCATTTTAGATTACATGGTTTAGGTGGTGTTGTCTCTTATTTTGTTAATAGTAAGTTATCACATACACATTTTTTGAATTAATTTTGTTTTTAAAATTCAAAATTATTCCATAATTAGAAACACACGTCAACCCTTAAACCCCACATGTATAGTCTGCTAAATTCCACTGATAGTGTATTGTATAATTTTCCTAAAAATATATACCATAAACAAACACATATTTTTTTTTGAAAAAAAGAATACTTTCATTGATATCAAATATTCGGATTACATACGGGTAGAGAAACTCCACTCCAAACATAATTCAACCCAATTGCACAATCCAAATGAGATAAATCATGAGCAAACCTATTTGTTAATCTATTTACATGTTTAAACAAACAAAAATTAAAGAAATCGTTAATTTCCTTAATTTGACTAATCAAGATCCCTACTTCCCAAAGAGAAGGTTCACTTCTATTTAACTCTAAAAGAGCCAATGCAGAATCACTTTCAACCTCACAATCCAGTATTCCATAAGCATGAGCTAACAATAATCCAAATCTCAAACATATATCTCGGCAAAGAGAGCATCTAGAACATGATCAATCTGTGTCAAAGCACACACTACCACTTGCTTCGAATCATCTCAAATCACACTGCACCTAAACCTGCCACCTTTTTCTGAGCATCAAATGCAACATCTGTATTTAATTTAAATAAACCTTGCATTGGAGCTTTCCATCGTGGGAAAATCTGGCCCACAGGACCTCCCATCACCCCTCGACTATTCGAATGTTCCACTTCACTAACCAATCTTGCAACTGAAGTACAAAGGGTTGAAGGAAGTCTACAAACATGATCATGTAACGCTTTATTACGATTTGCCCAAATTAACCATAAGACAAAGCAAATTAGTTCTAATGACCCCAACGGTTGTGCCTTCTGTAAGCAATTCTCCCAAAATTCATCACTCGGCATCCAAATAATCCAGTAACCAAGGACAAGAAAGCTTCCATACCGTACTACTGAAAGGACAATGGAAGAAAATGTGATAAAGAGATGTTTCATGTCAGAGCAAACATCACAACTAGCAACCAGATTAACCCCTCTCTGCTGCAGCAAGCTTTTGGTTGGTAAGTCCCCGAGACTAAATGCTATAAAAAATGTTTGACCTTGGTCAACACCAAAACACCCCAAATATATTTCCATTTACTAGATCGCAGAGGCACATCAAAATCCTGTCTGCCTGAATTTTGTCTCACCACATGATATCCGCTCCTTACTGTATAATAGCCATTTCTAGTATTATTCCAAATCAAGACATCCTTATTGATAGAATGATGTCAAGGAATACTCAAAATACGATGCACATCACCATTCATAAATAACTTCCTAATGAGATCTATATCCCACTAACCATGACTATAAAAAAGAACACAAAATTGATGGCTTTGACACACTGTACCTGGTCGAGGCTGAGGATGAAATGATGGGGGATTATTCACCCATTTATCCCTCCAAATATCCACGCCCTTTCCATTGTCAATACGCCACCAACAACCCGATCGAAGTACTTCCCTACCCGCCATCAAACTACGCCACACAAAGGACGGATTAGGCCCCAAATGCGCTTGCATGAATGAACTATTTCTGAAGTACTTTGCTTTGAAAATTTGGTAACAAAGGGAACTCTCATTTTCAATTAGACGCCAACATTGTTTGGCTCGTAAAGCAAAGTTAAAAACTTCAAAATCACAGAAGTCTAAACCCCCATCAAGTTTGGAAACACACAAAGCATCCTAATGCTTCCAATGGGTTCTTCTCTTATTATCACTTTTTCCCTACCAAAATTTTGCAATGATTTGATTAAGTTCTTGAACAAAAGTCTTTGGAAACTTAAAACAACTCATTAAATAAGTCGGGATAGCTTGGGTCACTGCTTGGATCATCACTGCTTTTCTTGCAATAGAAAGTAATTTCCCTTTCCAACCCTGAATTCGCTTCCAAAGTCTATCCTTCAACATATGCAATTCAATTTTCTTATGTCTACTAATCATAATTGGCATATCAAGGTATTTATCTCGAGCTAACACCTTTTAAACACCCAATTTCCTCATAATCAAATCACGAAGACAATCCGGTGAAATGTTGCTAAAAAACACTGCAAATTTATCTATATTATATCTGTTGTCCTGAAGCCAATTCAAACTTCCTAAGCAACTCCAAAACAGCTTCGAATTCCTCCATAGATGCTCGTAAAAAAAGGAGACTATCACCAACAAATAATAAATGAGAAACGGAAGGAGCATGTCAAACTCCATGTATCTCTCCTACTCGCTCAACATGCTGTAATAAAGTGGAAAACCCTCCATATCAAAAAAAGGAATAAATATGGAGATAACGGATCTCCCCGCCGAATACCTCTGCTTGGAACTATCGTATTAGATTGAGTCCCATTAATTTGAACCGAATAAGTAACTGTACGCACACAAGTCATGGTCAATGATATCCAGCGATGAGAAAATCCCAACTTCTTCATTATTCCTTCAAGGAAAATCCATTCCACTCTATCATAAGTTTTACTCATATTAACCCTTTAATCTCTCGTTTATACATTATGCTAAACTCTACCAGTATGGGTAGTATAATTTTCCATAAAAGAATACCTAATTAGTCGATCCACAAATTTTTTTAAAAGAATTTATAATTTCTTAAAATAACTCCCTCCTATATAAGTGTATTTTAGAGTTTTTTTTAATGAAATATATTAAAGATTCTTTTTGGCAAATTATTGTTAGAACCTTCCTCATGGATCAATTATATTAGAACCGGAGACGAAGATGCTAATAGTGTCACTGTTGACTTTATCCACATCTTATGTATAAAAAAAATTTTAAAATTTTCACACATTAAAAAATCCCCAAGATTTTACTTTAAAAATCCCTCAAGATTTAAATTAAAAAACAATTAACGTATTATTATATATTAAAAAAAATCTACTTTTACTATATCTCTCTCTAATTTAGTTTTACCCGATAAACTCATAAGTATAATTAATAGATTATATAATGGTCAAATTGGAAAATTCCTTGCTCACCACGTTTGTTGTTGGTTGTGATAAAAAAAGCTTAATCCTAGGAGGGATAGGAGAGGTTAATTTATATTTTAAAAGAAAAAAAAAACCTCGCAATTCTGAATTCTCACCTATATAAAGATATATAACTACAAAATAAATATCACACATACCGGAAACCCCTTATCTTAGATTGATTGAGCGAGTAAATTAGTACTAGTAGTAGGATGGGTGAAAGAAAAGTTTCACAGAAGTATTATCCGTCGGACTTTGATCCGTCGAAGCTTCCGCGGGTCTGGTGACAGCCGAACCAGCAGATGAAAGTCCGGAATATGATACCATGAGATATATAACAATAAATCTAAGTTGAAATTATCATACCAATACAATTATCATACCAATACCATCCATCAAAGATATAACATGAAATCTATGTTAAAATTCTTATATCATCCTTTAAAAAGATATATCATTGAATGAAGTTGACCAATCATATCCTACTTTGAAAAGATATAATGAAATCAAGCTGACCAATAATAAAGAGGCAAGCAAC
The DNA here is from genome assembly GCA_001974805.1 of Corchorus capsularis. Classification (NCBI taxonomy): domain Eukaryota; kingdom Viridiplantae; phylum Streptophyta; class Magnoliopsida; order Malvales; family Malvaceae; genus Corchorus; species Corchorus capsularis. Next base: position 57,490 of record AWWV01012148.1, on the reverse strand, counting down.
AAGCAAAAATAAAAAAACATATTTATAGTTTCTTATATGTTTCTTCACTGAGATGCACGATTTGCATGTCGCAAGCCATCTCTTTCTCAAACTAAAATTCATCCATTATGAGCATTGAAGAGGCTTCCTGTAGAAAAGAGCATGTTGAATTCCCGCCCACTATTTTCATCACCCAGTAGCATGCTGTTGTCGCGATCAAGAATCCAATGCAAAGATGCATTGGATGATACACATGTATTGAACTAAGGACGATATGACACTGTCCCGATTGATTTCCATGGTTGTTGGCCTTGTTTCTCCAAACTTTGAATGTTATAGGTGAACTCTTTTTCTTCTTCGTAGCAAACCAGCATGAATTCCTTGGAATCATGATGACGAAAGAACCCGCATACTGTACTCGGAGCGACAGTACTTGGGGTCGTGTTTGTAATAGGATTGAAAATGCAAACATACTCCCTTGGTGGATCTCCTTTGACACCACCACTGATAAGCATCAAGCCCTGACAAACCAACTTGAATGTGCACTGGACATATCTCTTAGAGACAGGATCCTGCCTCACATCACAGATCATTTTGAAACTGCCTTCCTCCGGCCCCATCAATATTCCTTTCCCATTCAATTGTTTGTACAACCAGCGACGGTAAGGATCGCTCGAAATTGAGTTTCTTGAAAGCTGTAGATGAAATTAGTTCATCCCATCTAGGACAGACTCTTCCATATACCAATAAATCCTTTACAGGAACCCAACTTAAAATCTCACATATAATATCATCAGATAAGTTCATCCTGGCTGGAAGTTAACAAACAAAAATGAAGAAACCCATTAAGAATACAAACCCAGAACCCAGACAAACCAATCAAATAAAGATAGAAGAAGAAAAGGCATGAATATGAGATGAACAAAGGCAAGAAAAATTCAAATTCTGTAAAAATATGGGTTCTTGAATTGGGTTTCCATGTCCACTGAAGTTAGCAAAAAAATAAGGATTCAAATAACTCAAAAGAACAATCAAATGATCAACAGGATTAGAAGGCAAAGAAGAAGTAAATCAAAGAGAAAAAAATTTTCAAGAACATGCAAGGAAAAAATGATTTTAAAGCATTTGAGTTTTGGGTTCTTAATTGGAGAAAGGTCTATGGCTAAATACATTGTCTAGAGATTAAACTAGAAAGAAAGTTGGGTGATGAAACCAAGAATTGAGTCTCCTCCTTTGTGCAGTTGGGAGAGAATCAGAGAAAATGATTTCTTTCTCTCTTTGTTGTGGAGGAAGAGAACCCAAAATTTCCTTTTCAAAAGTCAAAGCTTAGAATGAAGACTCTAATGGTCGACAAAATGTGTTTGTTTATGGATTTTTAAATAAGTCTTATTAGCAGGGGCGGATCTTGACAAGTGGCATTGGGGGGTCAATTCGAATAAAATTTATTTTAGGGGGGCCAATTGAAAATTTTCAATGTATCTATATAGAAATGTACAGAACTATAAGGGGTGATAAAACAATTTCTCCAATTTTGGGGGGGCCAAGGCTCCCCCAAGCTATAACAAGGATCTGCCCCTGCTTATTAGCGTCTCACTACTTTCTTCTTCTTCTTCCCTTTAAACATTTTAAAGTAGTCTCCCCAACCCCTAAAATGTTGACACATGTCCCTTTTTTTTAGTTTTCATTGGTGATGCCACGTTAGGCCCCTCTAGGTTGAAATCTCAATGATTTTTTTAGAACTTTTTTGTTACAGTAAAACTTCCATAAAATAATACTCGATAAATTAATAACCTCTCTAAAATAATATTTTACTACAATCCCGACTTGGGCCAGTTATAAAAATTAGTAATTTCAATAAATTAATAAGACAATAATTTTTATAAAAACCCTTATATATATATATAGTCCCATCAATATTATAAATTAATAATTCTATAAAATTTACATATATATATATATCTAAGACAATTTAGTAAAATATGAATCTATTGTTGTTTGTTTTTTCATGGAATTTAAATCTGATAGGATTTCATCTCTAATTCTTCCCATTGCACTTAAAAGTTCGGTATTGTCTTCTCGAACTGCAACAAAAAATTCCAAAGAGTTATTGTCGCTCTGATTGTTTCCTTTCAGGTTATTGGTTCCAAAGGTATTAATTCACCTTCTGCTTCATCCTCAGCAGGATTTTCAATGACACTTGCCAAAATATCAAATTTATATTATGCAATAAAAAAAATCTTTAAAATAATATTTTATTAATTTATCGATTAATTAATAACTCTCTAAATTAATAAATTTTCATGGTCCCAACATTATTAATTTATAGAAGTTTTACTGTACTTTTGGGCTTGATATGAGCTTCAGGTTGAAGTTTTTTTTTGGGCTTAATTTTGATGGGTTGTTGATTGGGCTCATTAAGGTTAATCTTGCTATAGCTGAGCTCAACATTATCTATTAATAATACTTATTGCTTTTTTTTTTACCCATTTGTTGATCTTTTAAGTTTGTCATAAACAGTGCTCTCATAAACTATAACAACCCCGTAGACCCGTGCCATGGGCGTGGGTCAAAATCTTGTTTCCTCAAAAAAATCTAAACAAGTCATGATAGTAATGTTTTTTTTTGGGGTGAAATAATAGTAATGCTTTTAATGTCCTAAAGTTCATGCTTTTAAAAATTTTGATTTTTTTTTCTACTAATGAACATGATATTGAAATTGGCTACACTATAGGAGGTAGTCATCTCCCTTCCCATAATCTCACCTCGCCCATCCCAGGATTCGAACCAGGGAACTCCCACAAGAAGTCCCAAGCTTTAACCATTGGGATGTGGAGACTTTTAAAAATTTGGCTAAATAGCCCCTTTGTCCCCTGAACTTTGCAAATTTAGGCCAGATTGCCCCTGAACTTTAAATTGTGCCACTTTACCCCCTGGATTTGTAAAATCAGGCCAATCCCCCCTTCACGTAACGGATTCCGTTAAGTCCCATAAAATTTGCTAACGTGGCACTTCCACGTCAACGCTCATGTGGGCCTCGAGCAAACTTACGCACATGGCACTTCCACGTCAGCTTCATGTGGGCCCCACATGACCTTAAATGCTAGGGGGGCTCCCATGAGCGCTGACGTGGGAGTGCCACGTCAGCAAATTTTATGGGACTTAACGGAATTCGTTAGTCAACCGTCAAGTCAGGGGTAAATTGGCCTGATTTTACAAATTCAGGGCGCAAAGTGGCACAATTTAAAGTTCAAGGGGCAATCTGACCTAAATTTGCAAAGTTCAGGGGCAAAGGTGTTATTTAGCCTTAAAATTTTTGATGATATATTCATCATTTTACCTTAAATAATTATAAAAGGTTTCCAAATTTCCTTTCGTCCTTTATATCTTATTTTGGATGGGGTTTTAGCCTTAGGGTCTCATTATTCATTTATCCTCTCTATATGAGAAATGACTAACCAAACTAATTAAACCAACATTAAGGCTTCTAGAAATGGTCCTTCCATCCCTATTTTATGTTATGCAGATGATAGTTACGTTTTTGGAAAAGCTAATGTTACTAATTGTATTAATCTTAATAATCTTATTAATGCTTTTAGTATATCCTCTGGTCAAACTCTGAATAAACAAAAATGTTCTGTTTCTTTCTCCCCAAACTGTGATAACCTAGTTAAATCTCAAATCACAAGCATTCTAAACGTCCAAGAAGCTCATCACCTTGATAAGTATCTTGGTATTCCTGCATTCTAAACTTATGCTGACATGTCTCATACTCCTTTGGTTAACCTTGTCAATGTTGATATTCCAGATCAGCTTAAACATTTAAAAGTTCAGGACTTCATTGATACTTCTTTAATGGTCTGGAATTTACAGAGTATTGAACATCTCATTCCTAATATAGTTAAAGACCAGATCCTTGCTATACCTTTATCAGCTCACCAAAATGAGGATAATTGTTTACTACTGCATCTCTTTACCAGTATCTTGTAAGGTCTGCTACTGATATCCCTCAACCTCAACCACCTTGTCACTTTCTGTGGAAAATCAAAACTCTACCTGGAGTTAAATTCTGTTTATGGCTTTGTGATCACAATAAATTACCTACAGAAGCATTGTTACACAGTAGAAATATCATTACCTCTGCCTGCATTCTGTCATCATTGCTCTTCAATTGAAACTATCCACCATGTTTTTGCTGAATGTTTATCCTATCAACCTTTATGGAATTCTTTTAGGTGGTCATGGGATCCATATATGACTCATCTAGCACTTCATATCAACAAGCTATTTCAGTTTACTTTTGTGGAACATTTGGAATGTTAGAAATGAGTCTCTTTTCAATAATAAACCTGTTGATATTACTTCTAGTCATGCTAAAATTTTGAGGTCTCTTTCTAACTTTCCAACTGATAATGGATTTAATGTTAGCTCAATTTTCAGTTTAAATGTTTTCTGGAAACCTCCGGTTGCTCCTTTCTATAAACTTAACACTGATGGAATCCTGGTCCTGCCGGTTGTGGTGGAATCATCAGAGATCAGTCAGTTTATTTGGGGGTGACTATAACAGCATTGCTGAGTTACAAGGGATACTTATTGGCATTAAATTGGCTGTTATGTTGAATTCATCACACCTGATTATACATTTGTTCAATAGGATGATGGACAAAATGAAAATCATGTCTTATGTTGAAAATAAAAAGCATTACTCATTTCACAGAAAAAAAATGGATATTAGTATATCTTCTTCCAATCATTTTTTGGAATACATGAAAAAAGTGACACGAAAGCATTTTTTATGGAATTGGCATTATAAAAGAACAAGATGAATGGTTACCAACTATAACTTATCTTTCAATAACACGCCTACTATTTCTAAATTCTCCAGGGTCATCCCTGCCTGTACTACTATCATATTCATGAGACCTTCCGGGGCGCCTATTTTCGAATACTCCATCTTGCCTAGATCCCATGAATTTCTGCCTATCATTCTTTCTTTGGCTCCCATAGTCACCCTCTGGAAACCTTCTATTATCACCTCGAGGCCCTCGAGATGATCTATCAAACCTATCATTCGTATAGATCCTTCTGTCATCTCTTCTACTATCACCTCGAGACCCTCGAGATGATCTATCAAACTTATCATTCGAATAGATCCTTCTGTCATCTCTTCTACTATCACCTCGAGACCCTCGATGTGATCTATCAAAATTATCAGAATAGTTCCTTCTGTCATCCATCTTGGGGTTCGATCTAGATCGTGAATCATTTACCAAGTTATAACCACCACGACCACTACCATTGTTTTCTCGTCTACCATATCCTATCTTATCCCGTCTTGAGCCATTTCTCCTCGAATGTGAACCTTCTGAACCAGAGAAGCAATCATCTTCAAAATCAGAACTTCCTCCTCGAAATTTGCCTTTACTATAACTCCTTTTGTTCTCTTTCCTCCCTTTGGATCGAAAATTTCCAAAATCATCATCAAGATCAGAGTCTAAATCAAGGTCTTCATCTGAGCCATAACTTAAGTTCTTAGGTGCACCTCGACCTCTATGCTTTGTGTCAGCTACATGACTTGATTTCCAGTTAGGATGAACTGAAAGCTCTGCATCTGAATGAAAATCTAGATCATCATCCTCAGCACCTGATAAAGCTACATTTTTATGCATGTGATTAGGCGACTTATTGTAAGATGGAAACCTTGTCCTTCTACTTGAAAGAGAATCATTAGAACCTTCACTCTGTTCTGGTTCCGAAAACCCCTCATTTTCAGAGTAAATACTAGAAGTAGCTTTCTGCCTTGGATTGTTTTGCTGAGTGTCTATCTCATAACTGTCAATATCATCTTCATCATCAAAATCATCAAACCCCATCCCATGTCTACTACTGTGCATATCTGAATACGATCTTTCATGGATCCTTGAGCCTCTTCCAGCAGTATCAAAATCATCTTCAAGCCCTCTAAGGTTCCCTCCAAGATTGTCTGATGGAGAAGCTTCAACCCTTGCTGAAAAATCTGCATACTCAAAGGCAGCAACGTCTGCCCCATCTGATTCATCATCATCGAAGTCAAAATTCCAAGCATTAGAGACCTCTGGTCGGCGGGCACCCTTCTCGAACCTTGTTCTTGGACCAGGTTGCATTTCTTGAATTTTACCCTCCTCCATAACTGCATCAGGTGGGCGCTTGCAATCACAATGAAAACAGGCCATATTTCTCCTGTAATTTAAGAAATTGCACCTGCCATAGCACAATAAAAACAAGATGAAAAGACAACTCAACATATTAAACTACCACAGAGGTGCAGATGCATTTCCAAAGTTTATACTAGATAAGAAATAGAAGTCATCATCCTTGTTTAGAAGAAGATTACTGAGAAGCCATAACATCAATAAATTAAGACTATCAACTTAATATATATGCTTATATCACCCTCTTCCCCCTAATCTCTCTCTTTAAAAAAACCTAAATAAATAAATGCATTACTGTTTTCTCACACAATTTTTCTTTTTTTTTTTTAATAAGTTGATAATGGAACCTCTGGCATTTTACCTTCATGAACTTGGCTTAAAATGGCTAAACCTAAATAAGAAACTAGATTGATGGTTTTATACAGTACAAATCAAATACAATAAATGAACCTTGAAACAAGTGATTATGCTAAAATCTAAAGAAGAAGGTGAATGGGAAAGAAAGTAAACTCACTCAGGGCATTCCCATTCCCCAGGGAGCAGCTGTCTCTTTGGCCGCTTAGCATCACACTGTAGACAGACTGTATTCTTAGCAAAATTCATGAAATCGCACCTGAGACCAACATTAAGTGAATTCACAAATTTAGCACATTTATCTAAGAAGATAAAATGAACAACATGAAGGATCATAAACAAGTTTTGGAACATTATTTTCTACAACTACAACAAACATTCCATGACAAATCTCAATCAGTATTTTTGCTAAGACAGTCTCCAGAAAGAATTCCACTTGACACTTAATAAATCTAACAGAGCTCACATACTTGGGACAAAGCCAATCCCCCTTTTTCATCTCAATATCGTCACGCCCCACTCGCTTCTTTGGAGGAGGAGGAGGTTGTTTCACTTTTGGTGGAGGCTTCTTTATCACAGGAGGGGGAAGATTGGGGTCTATAGGAACGGCACTCAACTTTACTACTTGATGAAGCAACTTACGAACAACAGTCTTTACAGACTTCTGTTTCTGAACAGACTCATTGACAACTGATCCATTCACATAATCAAAACCATAGGTTAATAGGACACGCATAACATCAATAGTCCGTGCTTCATCCTCTTTGTTCGTTAAAAGATATGCTCTCTCACAAGAATTCCTCAAACTGCATGAACTACAAACCTGATATACAGATAATCGGCCACATTAGTTCCCCCTAAAAAAATAAATAAATAAAAGCCAAGAAAGAAAGGAAATACAGACATAAGAAATGAAGCAAAATTGATATATGAAGAACATAAACACAAAAATAATTTAAAGGCCCAGATCAAAAGAAATGACAAGAGCAAAAGTTTTGTTAGGAGTTAGGAAATTAAGACTTACATCTCCTTCATCAAGGTGAACGCGTTTCCTCAAGAGTTTTGCAGAGAAGACGACCTTCTTGTCTGCACTAGGGCATCCAAAACCAACCAAAATTTGAATATCCTGTCTTGATAATGACCTGAAATTTAAGTTTCCATATCAGCTAAGCCAATTAAGTAGCATCAACAAAACAAAATTTCCATATAACTCCTTTAAAACCAGTTTTTTTAGATAACTGAATTTATTGATTAATACGAAGAAGCAGAAGACTGAGGGGGAGCAAACTATCTCCAAGGGAAGGCAGAAAACAAAAACGGCTACAACAGGGAAGGATCAGAATATTAACCACAAAATTTTTCTCACTCCTTTGGCATGAGCAACTATAACTAACAGTATCAGCAGATAACAAATGCAATTCTTTTAATAAGCAATAATATACCCAGACAGCAAAAATTAAACACTGAAAAGTCTACTTTTAATTTCAAGCACCATTAGTCCATTAGATCAATTGCTGAAGAAACAAAGGATAGGATAACCATATCCAAGGTTCAAACTAAACTAGGCAACAACCATTTTATTTCCCATTATAAACAAGCGCCTGACTGTTTATGCAACCAATCACCACCATTATGGTCCACAGTTTACCTACATATTAATGACCATTCTTAACAAAAACTAAAGCTTTTTTTGGTAGATGCTTCCCTGTTTGCTATTCATTTTTGGTTTTCTATTCAATTTGTACTTTTTGTCTTTCCCTTTCTATTCCTTTTTTTGACAAAATGCCAAAGCATAAGCATTTGCCAAATGAAGCTTAAACAATCTTCAGGTTAGCAGCATCAAACTTGAAATCCATCTCCTTCAAACTCATTTGCAGCACAACCTTGAAAGTCAAAAACATTACAAAAGACAGAAAAAAGCATTGCAGACACAAGCCAATCACTTATACCATCAATCTTCCAACAAAACTAATATTCCCCTACAGTCTAAGCCAATAAACTAATCCATCACTATGCAAGAAGTATGCACTAAAGACATGTCAAATACAATAACAATCATTGAATACCAAATGTAATAGAGAAATACTATATACAGACCTCAATATATCGAACCGATCCTTCCCAAAATTAACACAAGCTGTTTGCACAGTCTTGAAGTCCTTAAAATCAATGCCAGCGTCATCCTTAATTTGATCATCAACTTCACTCATGTCAAATCCCAATTCTTCCACCATCTTTTCCTCATCTCTCCTTTTATGATCAAAGTAATTTTGCTGCACCAATCTCTCCATCAACTCTATCCACTCCGGCCATGGGTGCACCACCTCCAACTCCTTCCCCTTCTGCTTCCCCAACTCGCCCAACTCAGCCCCTGACTCAGTACTAAAAACAGTGAAATTGGCCTCATTTTTGGCAATTTCACCTTCTAAGCATTCCTTATTCTCCCCATTAGTCGATTCCCTCCAAGCACGAATACGGCGAAGTGCATCTCCATTTTGTGACTTAGTTAACTCGGGCGAATCAGACAAAGTAAACTCAGTCAAATTGGCATCATTTTGGGCAATCCCAGAATCTGGGTTTTCTTCTCCGGACTGAAATTGTTTCTGGGTTTCTTGAGCTTCCTTCTTTGATTGACGCCAAGCTCGGATGCGCTGGAGGGTCTCGTCGTTTTGAACGGACTGTTCTTGTCTCTGTTTCTCAATTCGATCAATTTGGTCAAAAACGAAGCTCATACGAGCCGAGAGAGAGGTCGGTTTCGGCGGCTCTGGAGTCGTGGAGGCCGCCGGATGAGGTAAACCAGAAGAAAAGGGCCTTACTTTAATGGAGTTGAAAATTAGAGAAGAGGAAGAAGAAATGATGTGGGGTTTTAGTAAGGTTTTAGAAGAGACAGAAAGGCGTTTTTGGAGAATGAAAGCAAACGGCGATTGCGCCATTTTCGTATTCGTTTTTTGATGTAAAAAGAGAGACGGTTTTATGGAAGAGTTAAACTAAAACCCTCCATGGAAGAAGAACAAGAATTGCAGAGGTAGAGGAGAGGAAAGCTTAAACCCTTGTGGAGAAAAAAGAGAAGGGAAGAAATGAACATTGGGCCAAATCAAGCCCAAATTAGAAAAGGAGAAAATTATTGATTTGGATTTTGGAGGCCCATTTGTTATCAGTTTGGGGCATATGTTAGGCCCAAGATAATGTAAATAAAGTTTTATTTTGTACCATAAATCATTTAAAATCTTACTATTTTTATATATGGATTTAGGGTTCCTTCTGAGGAACAACACCAGAAGAAGAAGCCCCATCATTTCAACTTCTAAATAAAAACCCCTGAACTAAAAACCCAAACCATCATCTTCTTCCATTTCTCTGTCTATTAATCAAATCTCTTTTCTCCAGTTTCAGCAAGCAAAATCCCACTTCTCCAAAGATAGCAATCTCTCAGCTGGGTTAACTATTGTCAGTAAGTTTCTTCTTCCTCATTGGCTTGTAAACTCTAGAATATATAATTTCAAAGATATCTACTTTGTATTCTATTAGAATAAGAATAGAATTCTTCACTCATCTCTGTGTGTGTGTTGAGAGAAAGATAGATTCTTTATTTTGTTAGTATATGGGGAAGTCAGGAGGTAGAAAGAAGAAGGGTGGTTCAAACCAAGTTTCAGTTGATAATAATTCTAGTAATACAACTGCTCATGTTAATGGTGGTGTTGATTTGGACTCTTCCATATTTTTGAAAAGAGCTCATGAGCTCAAGGAAGAAGGAAATACCAAGTTTCAGAATAAAGATTACGTAGCTGCCCTTCAGATTTATGATAATGCTCTTAGGCTCATTCCCAAAACCCATCCTGACCGAGCTGTCTTCCACAGCAATAGAGCTGCATGTTTGATGCAAATGAAACCTATTGATTATGACAGTGTCATTGCTGAGTGTTCAATGGCCCTTCAGGTCCAGCCTCGCTTTGTTCGAGCTCTTCTTAGAAGGGCTAGGGCCTTTGAGGCCATTGGCAAGTATGAAATGGCCATGCAGGATGTGCAGCTGTTGTTGGGCGCTGACCCCAATCATAAGGATGCCGTGGAGATTGCCAGGAGATTGAGGACTGCATTGGGTCCTCGCCAGGAGGCTCAACAAGACCTCCAGAGCCGCCCTTCCCCTGCTGCGCTTGGGGCTTCTGCCGTTCGTGGTGCCCCCATTGCTGGCCTTGGGCCTTGCTTACCTGCTCGCCCAGTACCTAAGAAAACATCAACATCACCTCCTGGTGGATCAGTTTTATCACCGACTAATAAGCTGGAGAAACATCAAAACAATTTAGGAACTGAAAATGGTCCTGAGAATAAGGCACAGTTGCCAAAACTTGTATTGAAGCCCTCAAGTGGTGCTTTTAAGGCAACTGATAAGGATGGCCGAAGAGAACAGTCTTTTTCTACTTCTGTTCGTGGTCAGGTTCCGGAGGTGGCAATTCAATGGAGGCCTTTGAAACTTGTGTATGATCATGACATAAGGCTTTCCCAGATGCCGGTTAATTGCAGCTTCAAAGTGTTAAGAGAGATTGTTGGAAAACGCTTTCCTTCATCAAAGTCAGTTTTGGTAAAATATAAGGATAGCGATGGTGATTTGGTAACTATCACTTGTACTGCAGAGCTCAGATTGGCAGAGTCTGCCGTGGATGCTCTTATTCCTAAAGAGCCGGAAGCAGATAAAACCTCTGGATTTGGGATGTTGAGATTACACATTGTTGAGGTCAGTCCTGAGCAGGAGCCTGCCTTACTGGAAGAGGAGGAGGAGAAGCCTTTGGAGAATGATGAAACTAAGGTAGATGAAAGTGGGTCTCACTCTTCTCTTGGTGAATCTGTCTTGGAAGGTGTTGATACTGAGACTGAAAAGACAGAGAAAGAACCTTCCAAAGAAAAAGCAGGGGCTTCAGAAGATCCAGAGTGCAAGGAAGTGGAGATGGATGATTGGCTGTTTGAGTTTGCTCAGCTTTTCCGCACCCATGTGGGTATCGACCCTGATGCTCATATCGACTTGCATGAGCTTGGAATGGAACTATGTTCTGAGGCACTTGAGGAGACAGTTACAAGCGAGGAAGCTCAGATCCTCTTTGACAAAGCTGCTGCAAAGTTCCAAGAGGTGGCTGCATTGGCTTTCTTTAATTGGGGTAATGTTCATATGTGTGCCGCAAGGAAACGGATTCCCTTAGATGAGTCTGCTGGGAAGGAAGTAGTGTCAGCACAACTTCAAGTGGCCTATGACTGGGTCCGCGAAAAGTATTCTTTGGCAAGAGAGAAGTATGCAGAAGCACTTGTAATCAAGCCGGACTTTTATGAGGGGCTACTGGCGCTGGGGCAGCAGCAATTTGAAATGGCCAAACTTAATTGGTCATTTGCACTTGCCAAGAAAATAGATCTCTCAAGCTGGGACCCTTCAGAAACACTTCAACTATTTGACAGTGCGGAGGAGAAGATGAAAGCCGCTACGGAAATGTGGGAGAAGTTGGAGGAGCAGAGAATAAATGAGTTGAAAGATCCAAATTCAAGCAAGAAGGAGGAGTTGCTGAAGCGAAGGAAGAAGGCTGGAAGTGGTGCTGATGCTGAGCTTTCAGGAACTGGTGAGCTTTCAGCTGAGGAAGCGGCTGAACAAGCAGCTGTGATGAGATCACAAATACATCTTTTCTGGGGCAACATGTTGTTTGAACGATCCCAAGTGGAATGCAAATTAGGAATGGATGGTTGGAAAAAGAATCTTGATACTGCTGTTGAGCGCTTCAAGCTTGCTGGAGCTTCTGAGGCTGACATTTCTACTGTATTAAAGAACCATTGCTCAAATGGAGATGCTGTGGAAGGAGATGAAAATAAGGTTGTTGCTGAAGCAGAGAGTAGTAAAGTTGATCAAACATCTGACAAGTGATATAGAATTGGGTTTCTTTTCTTTTTCTTTTGTTTTTTCTTTTTGATTGCTCAAGGAAGTTGAGCGTTTTACCTCAACTGCAGGAAGGGAGTGGAGATTTTTTCTTGGAAAATGAAGATTCGGGGTCCAATATCAGTGAATTATGTACTAGAAAGATTTTGGGTTTTAAGAGACTTTTCTTTTTTGTTGGCAATACCAATGAATTTTCGATTAAGCAACTTCACTATGTTCTCACTTGGACATGAAAGAAAGAGCATAAATGATAAAAGATGCTAATAATATTCCCTCCATAATCCATTATATTCTCAGTTCATAGACTTATTCTCTTTCTGGTTTTCTTTATCTGGTTATCTGAGGATAGGCAGAATATGCGATTGTTTACAAAAGCAGAAAAGAGGAAAAGAAAATTGATTGTGTAATCAGGTTTGATTGAAGATTTGAAGTGTTTTTGGCTTGGAATTATGTTTAAGTGACTATGAAATACTGCCCAAAGCAATCTGTTCTTGTTTCTTTGCTATTGCTTGGCTCTGCTGTCATTTCCTATCTGGTTTTTTCTTCAAATAATGTATGGTTAAGTTTTAATGGCTATGACTTGTAGAATGTGATATCCATTAGATATTTGAATCTGTTTGAAATCATTATAAAGAAAAGATTTTTCAGAATTCTGCACGAGTCTGCTTTGATTTGTTCTGTTCTTTGTCTATAATCACCAAAGTGAAAAAAGCAGAGCTTGTTGATTTTCCTGCTGAAGTTCAGTTCTGACATCCAAACACTAATCCATTGTATGGGAAGAGTGGAGGTGTATCTTGAAATTTTCAATTTTTGATGCCATAAATTGCTAGCTTGTTAATATCTTCTCCGTTACCTATCTGCCATTTTCAGACCTTGCTGAATAAGTTCTCTTCCATAGAGGATGCTTTTCCAAGACCAACAATCAGTAGGCTTAATTCTGACATCAACTAACTTCTCTCATTTGTACAATGTTTCTGAATCAAATCTATAAGGTCTTCTACAAAGAGTGGGCTCACAACTCGTATTGAACTCTATCATCCGAATGCAATACAGGTAAATTATGGATCTTGACATGATCAACCATGATGTGGATACAATACAAAGACTATCCAATTTCTCCCAAACACTCTGACCCATAGTTACCGGGATCCCTCATACCCGTACGATCTACGTTCCAAGATCCACATTCCAATTTTGGGTACATTTACGTTTGGTTCACTTCGGGATCCCGATTTGAATCCATAAAATTGACGTTCCGAATTTATATATATATAAATTGAAGAAATTAAGGTTAAAAAAACATAAATTGATACAAATACAATAAAAAATTAGTTTATTAAGCTATTTTTTAACGAATTTGACTTTAAAATACAAAAATTTCTAATATATTAATCTAAAAATGAGCATTTTGTGTTCTTATGTGTCTCAATTTTTATGTAAGTCAGTCAACTAAATTTAATTAATTTATAGAAATTTTGACTATATTTAAACGAATGCATGACATAAATTATTAACGACCCTAAATTTTGTTGTAAAATATTGTTGAAGGAGGAGAAAAAAGAAATGAAACGACTTTGAGGCGTGACGGAAGTCACTTTCTTAAAGGGTTTTATTTCCTCTAGGATACAACAAAGCCACAAACTCTCCAATCATAAGCAGTGAAAATAGTTAATAGACTCTCTATTTTTCTCATGTCATTTCTACTTCTTTAAATAGTAATGTAGAGGTCCTTTATATAGTTGATGAACCGATGTGTCTTTTCATAAACACAACTTAAATACATATATTTTCACAAGAGAAATCTTGATTCATGAATAATTACAATATTCATCTCTTGATTCATGAATAATCACAATACTCATTAATGACTTTTCATCAACTAAATTATATTGGTAAATAATCATATATATTTAATTACCAACATTCTAAACTATCAACAATCCCCCACTAGTTTGGAATGTTGACGTTTATTCTTTAACCTTTTCACACAAATAAATATTATGAATACAAGAAGGTATCTCTCGATTTAAACCTTCAATTAGTGTATATACCTTAAAGTCTTAACGAAGATTGTCGGTGTCCGCAGATTAAACCACAACTTTTAGTGTTAAAACCGAAGATATAACACACATAACATTCATTTATTCTTATGTTAGAGGCTTAAACGCTTTTAGCACTATTATGGCCATGTGCTTATCCATTTCATAAACATTTACAAGAAAAAATCTCAATTCTCCTTGTTGAAGCGACACCACTTCTATGTTTATATAGGTGGAGTTCTTTCTTTTATGTCCCCATTGCTTTGGACATTTAACATCATATTGTAACTCCATTAAGAGTAAAAACTCATCCTCTACTTTCGCAATGGACTACACTAGTATCCTTAGGTCATTTTGAATGGGTTTCACTATTGTTTAAAAGACACATAACAATAACTTGTTTTTCCCGTTAAACTTTGGAATTAGAGGTTACTAATTCAAAGTTGGGTTACCATTATTGGTGTCTAATAATGAGATTATTTTAAACCCATTCCACTTATAGTACTAGTAACTCACTTCATCTTCCTTTACGGTAACTACCTTAACTTGAGATTTAATCTCTAACATATTAGTTTCAATTCCAAATTTAATTAAAAGGAAAAGTTGGTATCGGTTGTGGCCACAACACTTTTATACTCAATTACTTTCAACCAATCTATTTCCTTAACTATATCCATCAAAACATACTTGTAGTACAAATGGATAACTCAAAAACATAGCAAGTCACTTAGTCCGTTCAAATACTATTTTAGGACTTTCCAATGACTTTTCAACAATGAAATTATACTACACTTCTTGTATAATCTACACATAATATGATTATACCAATTACATAATAGTGATATATCTTTTTTTTTTCTTTAAGAAACCAATACACCCCCACTATGTGAAATCACACATCCAATTTTTTAATTAAAGGAAGTCTCTTTATTCAAATGAAAAAGATTTCTTTTATTGAGATCCTTCATCCCTTTCCCAACAACTAGTAAATTTGCTAGTCCAATTCTCTGTTCACAACTTGGTGGATTCTTTTCTTTCAGTTTTTAATTAATAGGAGGCCTCCACCGATCCACCTTTTGTGAACAAATCTCTAGCAAATGTTCAATATCTTGATTTCACCATTTTTCAAAAAATTAAAAACTTACATCTCAATATCAACATGAGGGTGTTCATCAATTAATATATTATCATTCTCAAAATTATTTTCATTCTTTATAAATTATATATTTTATCTCTCCTTTGAGACTTGCATAGTAACTCGTGGTGAATAAATCACTTTTATTAAAGCTATTTAGAATAGAGAATTCCCATCTCCACCATTATTCATGCTTCTAGAAGTAATTATAAATTTCATTTATAATCACACAATACTTTAAAGCTTGTGCTCCAATATTCATGAATTGCATGAATCATTTATCAAATTCATTTTGACAAGATTCTGAAAAATCATATAACTTCCTTTATTGAAACTTATTTCACATGACATTTATTTCTCATGTAACACAAATAAATATATATAAAAATGAGAAATAACCATTATGTAATTTAGATAATAACATGATTCAAGATTCATGCATTTATCAATAAAATGCAAGCATGCAGTATGGAATTTGCCGACTAAAAGTAATCTTCAGATGAAGGGAGTGCCCATTGATAGTAGTTGCGAGGTTTGTACTTCTGTTGAAACTTCCTTTTCTCATATCTTCTTTGAATGTTCGTTTAGCCAGCAGTATGGAATTTTTCTTGTCCCTGGCTACATGGTCATCGGATTGGTATGAGAGGGAGGATTTTTGGGAATGTTTGTTTGTTAAGACCGGCCAGCTGGGTTCGTTTGAGCTGGTTGCTACTTTGCTTTGGTTGATTTGGTTGAACCGAAACAAGGCCTTGCATGAGAAGACTTCTAAGCTCCTATCTGTGCTTTGTACGGAAGCGGCGAGGCTAGTATGTGAGTTTGAGTCTGCTTATCACCGCAACAGAGGCTTGAGGCCCATAATTGGATGCCACCGGTTATTGGCTTGTATAAGGCTAATACCGATGCACAGTGAGTGACGGATCTATAAATTTTTTCTAGGGTGGGCGGCACAACATATTTTACATAGACTTATTAAAAAACATTGTTGAAAATATTTTATAATTATAATATGAAAAACTTGTAAAAGTATCATTAAAACTAAGAAATCAAGAAACAATAAAAATTAGGGTTTCTAATTTAAAGATATATATACATGTGGGTTGGTATTTATTTGGGTCTTTGATAAATTAAAGCAAATACACATATTTCTACTAATGTTTCATATGGGTCAATGGACATTTAACATGATTTAATCCAATTGAGGTGGCCACTCACAATTTTTACTAATGTTTCGTATGGGCCCAATGGACACTTAATATGGTTTAATCCAATTGGGGTGGACACTCAAAATTATTTTGAGTGGACACCAACGTAAAATTTAAATAACTAATATAAGTTTTGAAAATTTGAGGGTGGGCACATACATCATGCATCCATCCGCCCCTCACGCCCGCCCTCATCTAAGCATCCATCCGCCCCTCATGCATCATTCTGCAAGCATCCCCAAGAGGCAGGCCTGGGAGCTGTGGTTAGAGATAGATCAGGGACGGTCATTGTTTCGGCTGTTACCCGTATTAAGAATGCTACTGACCCATTGTTTGCAAATGTATATATACGCCATTCGGTTTGGGCTTCTCTTGGCGAAGAGCTATGGTTTGGTTTCGTGTGAAGTGGAAAGCGATTCATTGCTGGCTATTCAACAAGTTAAGAAGACAAGCCCATCATTATGGGAGGGAGGTGTTCTTATTGACCAATTGAAGGCTATAGCTTCTCAGTTTGTTTTTTGTTCATTTAGCCATGTACATAGAACTGCTAATCAGCTAGCTCATAATTTAGCACAAGTAACTTGTGATGTAAGTGCTAATTATATTTGGTGTGGAGTTTGTCCACACGTTTGTAATCCTGATATTTAGTTGAAATGGAATTCACTGATTTTGCTAAAAAAAAAACTTTAAAATATAAAAATGGTTAAATAATCCAAGAAATGATATATATATCTATATGACACATTTTGATTCACATTATACTACACATATACTACATACTACATATACTACAATATATAAAACTCAAAAGGAAGCCATTTAAACCAAAAAAATCCGCAAATTTCATGAGTTGAATTGAATCACTATTAGGCTGGTTTTATGGTCATTACATCTTTAGTTTTGTCATTTGTGTTGTAAATTACCATCTTTAGTTTTTTGTAATTAACCCACTCTTTAGTTTTTATGGTCATTACATCTTTAGTTTTTTGTAATTTGTTGAGATATTGGGTGAAATTGAGTTTAATTAGTTTCATTTTGGTGAGCCTTCTCTGCAAAGTGAAGGACGAGAGGGGTGTCTTCTTTTCTTTCATTCTCCTTTGTCATTTCGATGCAGAAAAAGTAATGTCTTCACTGGACAATGCAAGTTACATTTCTAAACAAATACTGATTTTTATTATTATTATTATATTGGGATGTGTCTTAACAGATTAATCTTCTAAATATGCAATACATTTAGAATGCTAATGTAGGGGAGAATGCCATCAATTCCTATGTTCAATCTTCTCACCCAATGCTTAAATTGAAGCTTTGTTGTATGCGTGAAGATTATTATGTTTCCCCTTTTTGAAAGAAAAACTTTTATCCTAAATTTTATTTTCCAATTTTGCGCACCTGAGTGCATGATGGTTTGACTTGGTTTCGATTCTTTCCATTTGAAATCTATCTAATTATATCTACATGACTGCATTTGAGTTATGCTGCCATCACGATATTATGATTGTTCCTACAAATTTGCAAAAAAAAAAAAAAATGTTGCCATCACGATATAAGGCATCTAGATAACTATTTCAGCCATCCAAATGAACATGTTCATCACTTTCTCATGGTGGCTTTAAACGAGTGGTTCACTGAGTGCTCATTGGAATCTTTAGTAATTATGTTGAAACCTTTTGCATTTTCATATTAATTAATGAATGACTATGATACTTTGGATGATTGTTTGCATCTCCATTGATTGTGTCTTTCTTTTGATTTTGGAACATTGAGATCTGATTCACATGTTCATGTTCATGTACTTCAGGGCCAGGAAAATCCTCTCTCCCTCTCCTCCATTGCTTGTTAGAAGATATGATGCATTGTCACTTGCTGAATTAGCAATATTGTGAGCAAAATCAGGTATATTTTTGAAATTGAAGTTCCGTATTAGAACCTACTTTAGTTTAATGAATTCATGGGTAATTCTAAGGTAGTTTAGTTTGTAAGTTTAATTTTTCCCCCTTTGTAGCTTAATGGTCTATATATTTCCATTATATATTGTCTTAGCTACAAACATAAATATTCTCGAATCACCATCGAGATTTTGGCAATATTAGACTCCACACACAACGCAGCATCAACGCTCAACTTCAACATCCCAACTTCAAAATCTATTATATGTGGATTTGAGAACTTTAATCGGCTGTTATTGAGAAGGAAAATATTTATTAATTAGGGTAAACGTCTGCTAATATATATATATGTGGACTGTTGTTATTGAGAAAAAGAAAAAAATTTATTTTATTTTTTTAAAAGCAAGGATAATTATTTATTAGTAATTTAAAAAGATTTATATAATTAGGGTAAAAGGATCCTAGCTACAGTTGGTTTAGGGTTTTGTAATTAGGGCGGTGGGTGTGTATATATAAGAACTCACCTATGCTATAGTAATATATACTCTCTGCTTTTTATCTTTTTTCGTCTCCACATCTTCTTGTAGTTTTTTTCGCTGTAGCTGAACCTTTATCGATTTTCAATAAAAAAAATTATCTCGCCTTTCCAAAAAAAAAAAAAAACAAAAAATCATGTCGGCGCAGGACACAGAAGTTGCTGATCAGATCGGAAGGCAGGATGAGTATCCGGACACACCAGTTGGTGAGCTCAGAAGGTTTCTTCATGAGTATTATGAGTTGAAAAGACAGGTAGAAGCTAAGCAGGAGGAGTATATTATTAGGTCTCAGAGTTTGACGGCAATCAAGAATGGTCAGGCATGTTTGATTTCCAATGAAGACCATGTTAAGGCTTTTGCACTGTTTGTAAGCCTTCATCTCGATCAATATCCACGCGCGAGGGCCTCCATAAAAGGAAGCCTTGCAGATGATAAAAAGAAGCAGTTATATGATCTTGCAAAGTCGTTGGGGATCGAACGTTTTCTTGATATATAGTGTAGGAGAGTTGCTTGTTTTAATTACTAGTTTTTTAATTTCTCGAACGTTTGTTAGTTTTTTTTAATAAAGTTAGTTTGCTGATGAATGGGTCTATTTAGGGTCGTTTATTTTCTATTCGGTCTGGATATCTGTTATGCTTTCATATATTTTATCAATGGAATAGTAGCAGGGGCCGAACCAGGAAAACTTAAGACTATATATTTTGAGAAATACGGCATTTCACTTAATATCAAAATCATATGCATTAGATTTACTAACAAGGGATTGGATCAAGTGGTAAGCGGCTTGTACTAGCGGCTTGTTCAAGCTTAAACACAGGTTCACGCAGCAGCCCCTGTTGGGAGACTCACCCACCCACCATAACCTGATGCGCAATGCTGTCGAATCCGGATTAGTCAGGACCAAACCCGAGATAGGATACCAAAAAAAAGAATAATCGAATATCTCCAAATTCTATTTTCCCTTACTAAACAATCAATCTTTGCTAACTCATGTGTTTTGATCGCCAAAACACAAAAAGTGAAAATCACTAACAAAACTTGGATATCGCTAATTAGAGCTCCCCGTCTATATGAAATACAATTGAAATTGCACAACTTGCTATTTCACCTGGCTTAATTCTTCTTCACATCAATTTATCATCTAATATGGCACATGTTCCTGATCCTAGTAGACTTGCAAACAGTTGCCATTCTGTATTTTAATTTGTGAGACCTGTTAACTTATTGGATTGATTCCTTGAAATCGATCATTTTGAGCGGTTAAGAGGTTTTGAATTTGCAAAGGCTGTAACTTTGGTGCGGGAACCATTCACCGAAGAGAATATATGGCCTTCTCACACCAACATTTAAGGAAGTTGTCATTCTTTGTTTAGTGGCCATATTTTATTTGCTTGAGCACCCACACACTGTCTTTCTGGATGTAATTTGTAAGTCATTGGAAAAAACATAAGACCTTAATAATCTTATCACTGAAGCGGCTTAATAGAGTAATTGACTTTTGGACCATTAAGGAACTCTATAATCCATGTAACCATTAACAGGTTTTAGAGAACCGATTTTAGACGAAAAGTTCTGCTCCTAATTGTTCTTGACCTTATTGTTATTATCCTGATGATCAAGCGGCCTCAAGCAACGGCCAACTTCGCAAAGGCGATATCAAACATGTATGAGGAGTGTGTTGAGTATCACAAAACTAGGCCCAAGCTCCACTTACCACTCAAAGCCCAAAAACTAATTAAAGATCCAAGGCATCACCTATATAAGGTAATACCTAAGATATATATGACCTCTCATAAGCTCATAGCTCTCAATACTCACTACATTATAAAGAGGACCTCACTGACTTGACCGTCGAAGGAGGTCTTTTCCAAACCACAGGGGGACCACTTTCTTACGATTTACTCTCTTGCAAGCCGCTCGGAGCTCGATCTATATATGTGATTGTTGGGCCATAACATATTTTGACATCAACACTGAGCTTTCGACATCGGATCCAACACCACAGAAATGTCATGAGCCAAGTGCCATGTTCTTGCAACTAGAAAATATAAAAAGAAAGAGGTATGACACTTGTATCACGCCTCGACCCGGAAGTCGAGCACGAACAACAACCGTGATACCTTGAAACACGTGCCGACCAGTCACGCGGTGAAGACTCCACGAAGCGTCAATACCAGATCAAAAACAGTGAAAACATGAATTGAGTATAAAACTGAAATACTAAAATTTCCAAATCAGAAAAAGCGGAATCGTCAAAATCAAACACTATAATAAAAATGCTCCCATATTTAATATCGAAAACAAATACCAATAGAGAAAACAACGATGTAGATGCAAATAGAAAACGAAGAGCAAAAAAAATCAAGGAAGAAAGACACTGGCAATGGGACCCATCTCGTAGTGACTAGTTTTTCTAAGAACAGCCTACGCCACCGACTCTTCCGCTAAAGGATTGCTGAATCCTAACTACCCTGAAAACACAATAAGAATTTGAGTGGTGAGTACACGAATGTACCTTGTGAGTGAGCCACCCTCAGAAGAAGATCCGACAGGGTGGGGTGCATTCACAACCAAAACAGTTATGAGTCAACCTCCGAAACCGTCAGGGGCATTTTTTTCATAATCAAATAATATCCGTAAAAATACCATTTTCTTATTTTTCCAAAAAGAAGCCCGTCCCCCTGACGTTGGCCTGGGTCCGGTACTACGTGGTGGCCGTAGCACACCAGTTTAGCTCTCCCATGCCCACGCCAAACCGGTAAATGAATAAATATGACGTGTCGGGCCTGGAGCTACGAACCATGTGGATCCAAAATGAGAGCCATGGTCTGTTAAAAAGTACACCAGCTAACTGTGTTGTGTCCAAGACGCTCCATCAAACAAGTCATACGTGCTCCTAGATTTACATTCATAAGTCCCCACATGCTTGCATAAGTTCTTTAAATCAAAACCAGGTTATTCATGCACCCAAAACATTTATCAAAACATTTTATAAATCATTTATATAAAAGTAGTAATAAAACATTTCCTTAATGGGTTCACAGTTCAGGAGACTCGTATACCCCCAAAGTAAATCCAAAGTGAGTATAACAGAAGTCTCAACCAGAACCTCAGCCGTCTGATTGAGAAGTGCATCGAAGACAAGAAAATCATTAAAACCAAAATCATAGATCAAAGTCATAAACCACAGTAAAACAAAGATAATAAACCAGAACCAGGGTAGTAAATCAAAATACCAAGACAGTCAGATAAAATAGAATAAAATCATAAGAAACACATAACCCAAACCCCATGATCTCATTTAAACAATCTTAGCATGTTTATATAAATCTTTCAAGGTTGTATGACAAATTTCGGATTCATAATACATTTTCTAGAGTTTAGTCGATCAATTCTTGCCATTAAGGGCAAAATTGTAATTTTAGTCGACTAGGGGCAAACAAATTATTTTATCATGCTAGTGCTCTACGATGATCCTCTAATCTTACATGCTCAACTAGTGTGTTTAGATAACCCAAATCCTTTTCTAGGAGCAAAGTTATAATTTTACACATTCAAGGGTAAAATGGTCATTTGGACCTTTTCTAGGTACCATAACATACATACAAATTTATTAAAGTGAGTGACATAGGTCAAATTCTCTTATTTCAACCTTTAGGGGTAATTTCATAAAATTGATGACAAAGGGGCATAATGGTAATTTTAATCGATCGAGGGTAACAAGGTAATTTTACCCAAATGGGTCACTACAATATCTTTCAGATACACAAATATGCGATCTTACAATTAAATTACTAGCATCGCTCTCTTAGGGGTAAAATAGTAAATTTGCCTATCGAGGGTATTTCAGTAATGCTCACACTCTTAGAGTACAATGACATTCCTTACATGTTACAGTTGTTGACCCTAGTCAATCGGATTCAAAATCCCAATTCAACGGAATAGATTAGTGCACTTTTACTAATTAGGTGTAATATGATACTTTACCAACTCCAAGGGTAAAATATATA
The DNA here is from genome assembly GCA_001974805.1 of Corchorus capsularis. Lineage (NCBI taxonomy): Eukaryota > Viridiplantae > Streptophyta > Magnoliopsida > Malvales > Malvaceae > Corchorus > Corchorus capsularis. The sequence goes on along the minus strand of AWWV01012148.1, from coordinate 34,250 downwards.
TTTTATGATCCTACAAACATTACGAGCTGATACAATAAGGGGATTACTAAACATCATCCCCTTTTACTAACCACCGCTTCCCCTTGAACTATTTTGCCATTTCCATTAAACTTCAAACTTTTCAATTCTCTCAAATTCTCTCAACCTTCAAACTTTCAAATCTCAATCATTCAAGCAAAACAACATCAAAATTCATGGAGGAGCGACGTCCGGATGGGTAAAGGAATTTTCGGATTGAAAGTCTTTTTTTTGAAAAAAAAGTAAAAAAAAATATATTTATCAATAATCAAAAATTAAAATCCTCTTGCTAATATTGACATATCCATACCCATTTAAACTAAATGAATTGTCCAATACTTATTAAAGGACAAAAGGAAATTAAAGGAAAATCTTTTAAAAAAAAACTTTAAAGAAGAAGAAGAAGAAGAAGAAGAAGAAGAAGAAGAAGAAACGAATAAGGGCGGGTCGCGACCGCCATGGTTCGAGTTGCGCGCGATCAGCTCTTTTTCGGTTTTTTTTCTTCTTTCTCATTCTACTTGTTCTTCTTCTTTAAAGGTTTTTTTTAAGATTTTCCTTTAATTTCCTTTTGTCCTTTAATAAGTATTAGACAATTCATTTAGTATAAATGGGTATGGATATCTCAATATTAGCAAGAGAACTTTAATCTTTGATTAATGATAAATAGATTTTTTTCTTTTTTGTTTAAAAAAAACATACTTGCAATCTGAAAAATCTTTATTCATGAGTTTTGATATTGTTTTATTACTTGAATGGTTTTGAATGATTGAGGTTTGAAAGTTTGAAAGTTGAGAGAATTTGAGAGAATTGAAAAGTTTGAAATTGATGGAAAATAAAGTAAAGGGCAAAATAGTCCGGGGGGGTGGTGGCTGGTAAAAAGGGGCGGTGTTTAGTAATCCGGTGCAATAATCATATAGAGTTATCAATGCAATCCGATGTCATTGAATTCGTTAAATTCCTCGTCAAAGGATAGTTTTGTAATTTAACATTCTAATGGGTTTAGTAATTTTACTCATCTAAGAGTAAAATAGTAATCTCACTTCTCAATTTATTTGAACCCATATCTTTATTTCCAAATTTCTTATTTTCTTTATTAAGTTATTTTCCTTTTCCTTTTCTTTTTCTTTTTCTTTTTCTTTTCTTCTTCCTTATGTATGGGTCAGGCCCATTCTTTTCTTTTCTTTTTTTTTTTTAAATTCTCCTCTTCAGTTGGGCCTAGGACCGAACCAATTAGGCAGCTACGCTGGCTAGGCCCAGCGCGCTGGCCTGTGCGGCTTGCTATGGGGGCTAGGCTTAGTGTACATGCCCAATGGTCTATTTGTCTAGCCAGAATGCCGGATGGACAAAAGGCGCTGGCTGGCCATAATCCGACCACCGAGATCTAGAAAATCCAGATTCCGGCGAGTCCAAACAGCCCATATTCTCCATTTTTAAAGCCAAATTCTACAGCATCTTGCTATAATTTTGCTTCTAAACACTTTCAAACACGCCAACATTCAATTTCATACCACCAAACACCAATCTAACAACAAATCAAATGGAATAAACCATACATATAGCGGACCCAAAATTTTTGTTCAATGAGGGCAAATTTTTTTTTATTTTTTTTTTGCTACATAGGGAAAAATTTTATCAATTAGTACTATTCATCTTGATAATTTTAGTTTAAAAAAATTCGACAAATTTGATTTACACATGTTAAAATACAATATTCATTTATTTACTAGTTTCAGAAAATCATAATAAGAAGAGGTTTATTAATTAATAAAGAAAAAAAGAATGTAAAGAAAAGAATTTTGAGATAAAGTAAAACAAAAGGATTTTAAATCAGTTAAAAAAAACAAAAAGACATAAAGCCTAAAACTGCAAATAAGATAAAGATAAAATTGAATGGTCATACAGCCTAGCTATAGACCTACAATGGTTAAATGAATGAAAATACGAGAGAGGTCACCAAATAAAAATTTATAAAATGGTTAAAAGATCTAAAAAGTAACTATATCACAACATTATTGTAATAAATAGATGAAGCTTTACTAACAATAGTATATTTTGTTAGTGAAATTTCAATCTGTTTATTAACATTCATATATTTAGAATTTGCCTTGTTCACATTGCATTAGAGATGGTATAAGTGTTCAAATTTACAAAAGTGATCAATTTTACCATAAATCCATGACTAACTAAATATTTGCAATTCATTTTAAAATTAGAATTTGGAAATCAAGCACTTATATAGTGGTGTTGATCTAGTGGGTGCACAACTAAAAAAATAAAACACCATAAATTAATTTAATTTCATACACCGAGGCTGAAGGATTTGAAATTTGAATGGGGTACAAGCCCCCATGTGGATCCGTCTCTGAAAAAGTGACACACATGAATTAAACCACTTGTCATTTTCTCCTAAAATGAGATTTCCATTATATAGTATTGTTGATTTAGTGGGTGCACAAATGCAAAAATCAAAACACCTTATATTTTTTCTGAAAGTCTAAATTTGAAAAGATTTTATTGTCGACAAAATTCCACAATAATACAACAAAATTCGGTCTCAACCTCAAATACGAGCAAGAGACTAACAACAAATTAGGAAATCAAAACATAGCAGCCTCATAGCAAAACAATAGCAAGCAGAACAAAAATAGAAATGAATGAGCAAACAAAACACCTTATATTAAATTTTTATACACCTCAAAGGGCTAAAGGATTTGAGTGGGGGCACGTGCTCCTGGTGCCCCCATGGTGGATCTGTCTAGTAAACATAAACAGGAGACAAACACAAAGACAGAGAGTCCATAGAGAGACTCTTATTCAAACACACAGAAATTTAAAAGCTAAACATAATTGGTTGCTAACGTATATAAAGAAGTAGTAGTTCCCGGATCAGGGCCATGTACAATACTTCTCTGAACAATATTGGAAGCCAAGTTCCGTTGCCAAGGTATTCAACTGCTGATAGTTCAACTTAGAGGAGGAGGACGAGCAGATGTGGAGTTTTCCTTTGAAGTTGTACTATTCCCTTAAAACGTGGACTACATCCAAGTCCTCCTTGCAGGTCACGGATAAGCATTTAAAAGCTGCAAGCTTCTTTATTTTCTTCATAATCTCATATTTTAGTTCGTAATATTCCTCCTTGCTAGGGTTAAGATTGTGGAATGCTTGCCTGGGTTGGATATTGCTAGATCGACGATTCTTTGCAGGGAGATGAGAGCTGTGGTTTCCCAATTGGATGATAATATCTGGAGGTGGAAATGTCAGGAGGAGTTTCCAGATTGGGAAGGGGAAGAATTAGGTGGAATTTTGACTAATTGGAAGGCTGCATTTGGATCTTGTTGGAAGATCAAGAAGGCTCGAGAGGAAGTAAACCAACGGGTTAGCCCAATTAGGTTTCTTGAGGAATTACCCAGTTCCTCATCTTCCCATGGCCCATGGTATAAGGGTACCCCCTTTGAAAAATTTCATCAGTAGTTATTTGATAGAATTTGTATTTGATAGAATTTGGTATAAGGGTTTGTGGGTTCATCCAATAGCAACTAAAAACAACCCATGCTGTCTTTATTGAAATCCATTCCAGCCTATTAGCATAAATAATGAAGCTTATATTTTATTATGATCTGCAAAAGGGGTGGAGAGTTAGTTTAGTTCAGTAGGGTTAGTGAGGGAAGTGGAACTCCACACTGAACCTCAGCAAGAGCCAATGTTCATGTTCATCAATCCCTTGTTCTTTGAACCTTCTTTTTCTACCGCAAAGTTTACCTCCATCTTTTACCTTCTCCTATTGAACTCGGTCCCCTGACCTTATTGCAGTTTTTGACACTTCTCATGAATTTCAACCTTCTTATTCCTCTCTTTAAAAAAAGTGATAGGATTCAGTATTTTTAATATCAATCCTGCAAATCACATAATTTTTTTCATCCGTTCATCTCAATGCAAAATTGTTCTAGGATCAAAATTAAAAATTGTAAATAGGAATTTAGAAAGTATATCTTAATTAAGAGATTTGTATAGTTTGTTTCTTACAAAATAATAATCCACAGACCACAATTATGTCTACATCTAATTGCGCTCTTCCAATTTTCTACCCTTTTCTTCCCTTCCTCTTTCTTCTTTGTATCCTTGCATTTGTTTGCATTTCTCTGTCAAATGATCTTTAAGGTGATTTTGATTCTTCAATAAGAATCCTAGCTAGTCTTTGATCCCAGATCATCGAGTTTGGATATACACAAAATCATTGTTGTAAGATTAAGATTCTCCCATTCAGCAGAGTATTTTCTTGAAAACGTTGATTAATCTTCAATTCAAATGTCATGTAGAAGGAAATACCAGTGTAGACTCTGTCCTCCATATACTCTGAGATGACTATACTTAATATTTCTGAGAAACTGATTCAAACAAATTTTACTAGCTACCGCCCCCCTTGAACTATTTTGCCCTATGCTTTATTTTATTTCAAACTTCAAACTTTTCAATTATCTCAACCTTCAAACTTTCAAAGCTCAATCATTCATGTAAAACAACATCAAAACTTATGATCCATGGCAAAAATATATAATTCAAGTAATAATAATAACCTATGTCCTATAATATAAGTCCCCTTCTAGAAGCTTTTTTGGTCCCAATTTATAAGTCCCTTTACCAAACCCAATGCATCTTTATTAGTTAATTCCAAAACTATCCTTGGTAGTTAAGAGAGTAAGTGAGAGGAGAGAGAATTAGTGGGGAAAAAGAAAAGGGTAAAAATATAAGATAAAGGTAAAAGTACATAAAATTTTGTGTCTTAACTAATTTTCTTAATCTTGATGATATAGTTAAAATGGACTTATATTATGGGACATAGGGAGTAATTGTTAATTTGAAAAAAATTTTTAAAAAAAGCCTTGTCGCGACTAGATCGCGACCTGGCCTTGGCTGGGTTGCGCGTGAGTCGTGACCTGACACGTGACCAGGCTTTTTAAGCTTTCATTGCCCGGTCGCGCGCGGGTCGCGACCAGACCATGGCTAGGTCACACGCGGATCGCGACCTGACCATGGTCAAGTCGCGATGCTTTTTTTTAGCTTTTTAATTTTTTTTTCAAATTAACAATTAGTTATTATTATTACCTGAATTATTAGTTATTTTGTCTTTGTCTATAAACCATAAGTTTTGATGTTGTTTTACTTGAATGATTGAGTTTTGAAAGTTTGAAGGTTGAGATAATTGAAAAGTTTGAAATTTGAAGGAAAATAAAGCAATGGGCAAAATAGTCCAAGGGGGAGTGGATAGTAAAAGGTTGAGATAATTATTACTTGAATTATTAGTTATTTTGTCTTTGTCTATAAACCATAAGTTTTAATGTTGTTTTACTTGAATGATTGAGTTTTTAAAGTTTGAAGGTTGAGATAATTGAAAAGTTTGAAATTTGAAGGAAAATAAAGCAATGGACAAAATAGTCCAAGGGGGAGTGGCTAGTAAAAGGGTGTTTAGCAATGGTTGTTTACTATACTACTTGTAATCATTGTTACCTGGATCGGGAACGAGAACGAGGATCGCTACTTGACCGGTACGTAATGCATTGGGGTATACTCATTCGGTACGATGCGGTACGTTTTACAATAAATTTAGGATCGTTAATAATTTATATCATGCATTCTTTTAAATATAGTCAAAATTTCTATAAATTAATTAAGTTTAGTTGACTTACGTAAAAATTGAGATACATAAGAGTACAAAATGCTCATTTTTAGATTAATATATTAGAAATTTTTGTATTTTAAAGTCAAATTCGTTAAAAAAAATAACTTAATAAACTAATTTTTTATTGTATTTGTATCAATTTATGTTTTTTTAACCTTAATTTCTTCAATTTATATATATAAATTCGGAACGTCAATTTTATGGATTCAAATCGGGATTCCGAAGTGAACCGAACGTAAATGTATCAAAATTCGGAACATGGATCCCGGAACGTAGATCGCGGGGGGTTATAAGGGATCCCAGTAACTATGCTTGTAATTGAATGATTAAAAATCTTATAAAGACTATCTTTAATTATTCTCCAATAGGATAGCTTATTCTCTTCTCCTTCTACCTGCACATGGATGGATTGGGATAGCTTATTCTCTTCTCCTTCTACCTGCACATGGATGGATTGGGATAGCTTATTCTCTTCTCCTTCTACCTGCACATGGATGGATTGCATTACCCTGTGTTTTAGACCTGTCGTCATTCCTTTAAATTCTTTAGATAGAAGCATCTGATCGTTTTTTTTTTTTGGAATTTTAAATTTGAATTATGTATAACTGATCCGTTCCAATAAAAATGATACGTACATATATATTATACATGAAAGGAAAACTCCTATAAGAGATGACAGAATTTACCTTTATATATCTGACTATGAAATATTTGCCCAAAGCAATCCGGGTTTTCTTCAAATCATGTATGGTTTTAATGGCAATTACTTGAAAAATGTGATTATTTGATCCACTAGATTTTTGAATGTTTGAAATCATTACCAAGAACAGATTTTTTTTTTTCAAAATTCTGCATGAGTCTTTGCTTAATCTATTCTGTTCTTTGTCTCTCCATAGTCTCAGGTTCACATTTACATATGATAGATAGGCAGAAAATGGACAAAGCAAAAACAGAAAATTAGAAACTACCACATATACAGGGAAGCAAATAAGGAAAAGGACAGTTAAAGAGGCCAATTTGCATTTCCACAGATTCAAGCAATCTAATCTTGGAAAATACAGATTTCAAGAATACTACGTACTCCAAATGCAGATTCAATCATCATCCTCGGCTTTAATCTCTCTCAGCAGCTCATCTTTGTAGTCCTCAAAAGTACCTGGGAAAGTGTTGACTTTTCCATTTTCCACTACCCATATTTGACTCTTCTCTTCATCCTCACAGACGCGTGATATGAGCCTAGAGTCATGACTTACCAGCACAACTCCACCTGTAAACTCGTCTAGCGCATCAGCCAGAGCATCTATGCTTTCCATGTCCAAATGGTTTGTGGGTTCATCCAATAGCAATATGTGAGGTTTTGACATTGAAATTGAAGTAAAAACAACTCGAGCTTTCTGTCCTCCAGATAATTTTGCAATTGGAGTGAGATGATTCTCGCTGACAAGTCCAAATTTCCCAAGTTTCGCCCTCACAGCCTCCTGCTTACTAAGTCCCTCTTGATGGGGATGAAGACGAAGAAGATATTGCACCGGTGTTTCATCCATGGATAGTAGATCTACGAAGTGTTGTGAATACCTACCAATCCTTAACTTTTGACTCCGTATTTCACCCTCTGATGGAACTAGATCACCAGCAATTAGGTTCAGGAGAGTAGATTTACCAGCTCCATTAGGGCCAACAATGGCAACACGAGTGCCCATATCAATACCCAAATCAACGTCTGAGAGCCTGAAATCCACCCGGTTAGGATAAATGAAGCTTACATTTCTTATCTGCAAAAGAGGTGGAGTTAGTTCAGTAGGCTCAGGGAAGTGAAACTCCACACGGTAATCTTTGCATTTCTTTGGGGCCTCAGCTAGTTCAGTAAATTCATCCTCATCAATCTTGCCCTTTCTCTTGTTCTTTGCAGCTTCTTTTGCTGCTGCAAACTTAGCTCGATCTTTTACCTTCTCCTGCTGAACTCGGTCCCCTGACCTTATTGCAGCTTTTGATTGCTTCTCATGAATTTCAACCTTCTTATTCCTCTCTTTACGGCGTTGTTCATAGGCAGATTCAAAATCATCAAAGTTTCCATGGTAGGACACGAGTTTTTTATCATGGAGATGGAGATGAATAATTTCTGTGCAAACTGTATTAAGAAAATCTCGATCGTGAGAAACAACGACCAATGTTTTCTTCCACCGGGACAAATACTCCTCTAACCAAAGTACAGCTCTAAGGTCAAGGTGGTTAGTCGGTTCATCCAACAACAAAAGTGTTGGTTGCACAAAAAGTGCCCTAGCCAGGGAAATTCTCATTCTCCAGCCACCACTAAATGACCGAGTGGGACGACCTTGCATATCTTTGGTGAAACCCAACCCAGCAAGAATCTTTGATGCCTGAGCTTCCGCAGCATCTGAACCCAAGATCTGTAACTTTTCATAGAGTTCTGCTAGCCTTTCTCCTGCATCATCCTCGTTAAGCTCATCACTGTCATCCTCCCCTCCTTTAGCAGAAGATGGATTTTGCAAAACTGCAACTTCTTCTCAAAGCCTAATTAGCTCCTCATTTGCAGAAACAACTGCTTGAATCACAGATCTATCATCACCAACCACCTCCTGTTCAACCAAGAGCACATCGATATTTTTTGGCACTGGAATCTCCTCCAAGCAAGAAGCTTTAACAAGGTAGACTTGCCCGACCCATTGGTCCAACTAAACCATATCTTTTACCATGGGATATCTTAAGTGAGGTATTCTCCAGAAGATCTTTCCCACAAGCTGATACAGAGAAATTGTCTATGGTTATATCTTTGACATTAGCATTTGCTTCATCCTCACCATCAAGGACAGAAGCCCTACTCCTAGTGACCGAAAGCATCATGATCATCTTTAAGGGCCTCCTGTTTCGCTTTCTCAGCAGCTTGGGCAGCAAGTATTTCCTTCTTTTCACGTTTCTTCAATTCCTTATCACTTATGGTGGTATCAAGTGGCTTTAACTGCCTTTGGTGTCGGTTAGACTCCGTTTGTTCTTCCTCAGAGGCATAATACTCCTCATCTGATGGTGGGAGATCAATCCCATCAGTATAAGATGAAACTTTTGGACCCTTTGCCTTAGGTTTAGCAGTAGCACCCGATGCCCATGCCCCCTTCTTCGGTTTATCAGGTTTCTGGTCCATGCTAGCAAGCATCGCTGAAACAGAGAGTTTCTCTCTCTTCAAATCTTTAGAAGCATCTTTGTCCCTCCCCTTAACTTTTGCAGTTGCTCCCATTGCAGCAAATTACTCCGCTAAAATCAACATAAATAACAAAAAGTGAGATCATATTTGATTAGAATTGAATAAAGAAGTATTCAAGCAAACCCAGCACTATGTTTGGTGTGCTGTCTTTCTCTTTCTTTCTAGTAAGACTTGAATGATTTTATCACTAAGAAAACTACAAGAATAAAAAGCAGGACTTCAATCATTCAAATGCTATAATCTTATTACATAATTACTAAAACAAGCACACAATTCAACCCTTATAATCTTTGTTGTTTGATACTAACAGATTGAGAAAGAAAATTCCTTAAAATTTAAACCTTTTGAGTACAATTAGCAGTATATTTTCTCTCTATCTATATCGATGTGATCCTAGCTTTCAAAGGACTAGCAAGAACTAAATTAAATGATCTCATGCTTCTTCTCCAATCAGCCAAACAGTACACATGTAGCTTAGAAGAGCATGAACCCTAAGAATTAAAAAAAAAAAGAAAAAAAAAAAGCAAACAAACAAAATCGATTGAGGAAGTCTAATTAGAACTTAAAAACATGTAAAAATCCCCAAAACAAAAAAAGATTGAGAGAGAAAGAAAAAGCACCTATTTCAGAATAACACAACTGTTGCTGAATCGAAGAAGTAAAAGAGAAGAAAAAATCCGAAGGGAAGTTCAAAATCCAAATAAAAAAAAAAAATCTGAAGATGTAAAAGCAAGATTGAGGTGAGATCCTCAGTATATATACTCAGTAATTATATTATATATAGTAATATACGAGAAAGGCGGGAAACGTAAAGAAATTTTCCCCTTTCCTTGTCGTGAGAGGACAAGGAAAGTCGGCTATGGGACTGAGGGGACCGACCTCAATCAAAATTAAAAGTTGAGGCCCAACCAGGTAGGCCGAACTCAATCAAAATATTTGCAGCATGTATCTAGTTGCTCAATCAGGGCCCATGTTAAAATTTCACAGCCCAGTATCCCTTACTAATTAGTAATTAGTAATTTCTGTATTTTTTAGATAAAACTAAAAATATAATTCTTGCCTTGGTCTCATTTTTTTTATAAAAACAAAAAAAGAATTTAATTTAGGATAATGATTTCTAAATTCTTCCGTCATTTGTTAGTGTATATATAATATAATTTTCCTTTAATTTATAGCATAAATGAGTTTGAAAAGTTAGAAAACTAAAAAGGATTAGAAAAGAGGATGAGGTCATGTAATATCCTTTAATTAAACCAATATTGAAACAACATTAGATTTTCATGGGCATAATTCTTGAAGCAAATTCCAAACCCAACTCAAGTAAATTCCTGAAGTGTGTATAACCATAGAAAAGCATCATCAACCTAATTCTCTTGGCATAATTGCCTAAATTTAATAACAGCAGCAACGATGACAACAATATTACTAAAACCTTAGCTTTAACTAATATATTTTCTCTAGCCTATGCCATGTTGCTGGGAGAATTATTAGTAACTTTTTAATTAGCAAACATCCCAAAAAACTGAATAAGAAATTAAGAAAAGTTGATAAGAAAGTTAGAAATAAACATTATCTGAGTTGGCTCTAGTGTTCAACCTGAGATGCAAGAAAGCCAAGCAGAAATCTGAAATCTCTCTTCTGAACTCAACCTGAAAACTGTCGAGAATGAGCCATCGAGCAACCTGTGACGACCATCGGAGCCACTCGCCTTCTCTCTCTATGATGCATCAGCTTTCCCATTCTCTAAGGCTCTTTCCCAAAGAAAATCTGATGGAGACAAACCCAAACCAAAAACTGAAGTGATTAGGAATACTAAATCAAATCAATAAACAAACACTGAGAAAAATAAACCAATATAAATTAATCAACTTGCCTAAAAATATAAACTCACGTTCATTGGATCCGGCCCCGTTGCTTCTTTCAATCTGACAATCTGACTTACTCTAGGACCACTTTAGAAAATGAATCTGCAGAACATTTTATATTTTGATTCCACAGAAGTCCTTAAAGGAACTTCTCGTCCTGATCACTCAACCTCAAGCTCTTTTGTTTGATCCTGCTCCTACTCAATCTGAAACTTATCCTGACCGACCATTCCTCGACTACCAAGAGGCAAATCGATTTAAAAAATAGACACAAGAATGATCAGACTCGAGATTGTAGTTAACACATGCATTATATACCTGCAAAATATAAGTCTGCATGAAAAAAAAAAAAAGAGATGCAAAAGGTTGGCCAAAACAGTAAGCTACGCGAAATGGTAAAAGAAAGAGACTTGACAACTCTGAATGGGCTAGAGTGTAAAACATACTCACCTCCAGGCCAGAAGTAAGACGTCATAAAATAGACTTGACAACTCTGAATGGGCTAGACTGTAAAATGTAAAATCAAACAACTCAGATTCAGTGAAGAGCTCAATCTTTGCAAGGAAGGAAGACGAAAATATTTTAAGTTGTTACAACCTACCTAAGAGCCCATAACTGCAGATATGATGCTGTATCAGACACTGCTCCGAGCACAAATTCAATAGTATTTATAAGTTGGCGCACATCGACCTCACTGAACTCAAATTCTTCATGGCCAGCCAATCAATATTTTAACAACATTTTAAACAATCTTAAAGAACCAACTCAAAACAAAACTTCGTCTCATCCAATTCAACCCAAAAAATGAAAAACCAAAACCTGCATTAGAAAAAATTATAAAAAAACATAAACTTTTAATAAACTAAACCAAAAGAGAGACAGATCCCAGAATGAAGATGAAAACAGACAACAGTATAGAGATCAATGGAGGAAGCAGACTCCTAACCTTTCCTATTTTCGTGTGTGAAGAAATGACGTGTGAAGAAATGTGTTCAAAACCACTCCACCATACACTTTGGGTAGAAGCCTTTATCAGTGGCAATGGCAGAAAGACCTTGTAGTTCCTTCTGAACTTTACGCCTTTCATAGAAAACGGAGCACGCTATCGAATTGCACTTCACCCCACTCTCGATGAGCCAGTCCCCTCCTCCACAGTGTCGACATATCTGCCCCGGAGAATCAAAAACCAGATGCCAAAATCAATTAGTATGAGAAAAATTCAATATGGGAAGTTTTCACCAAACTCACAATCCCGGCAAATGATAAAGACTAGAAAGAAATTATATTACTTACAGCAGCAAGGTGTTGCATCTCTCTCTCTAGTTTCGAAGTCCTCCAAATTATCACTGCTGCAGCTGCAGTTTCGTTTTGTGAACATTTACCACACAGATGAGCAGATGATTGGACTAACTCACCACAGAGTATACAGTGTTTTGAAAGATAATAATAATCAATTCTAGTCCGCTGGGGATTTAGGGCATGGACACCGCATTTACCAAGAGCTTCCCTGGCTGGCCGAGGCATTTCTGAGAACCACCGGTTCAAGTCAGCACCAACAAGCCCAAACACCCTCTGCAACGCTGGGATTATCTGTTTGTTGATGTAATACAAATCGTTTAATCTGTATGGTGAATTAATAGCTAAAAGTTCTAATGGATCCACCACCATGTCAACCAGGCGAGCCCCAGGCTCTCCATGGATTACAACATAGGGTACTCGCTCTGCATAGCGTGGTTCTGCCCTGGCATCTGCTCTCATTGCTTTAGTTGCCACAATTGCTGCCGGTGGGAGTGAACCTAGTTTCGCACTGTATGTTCCTAAGCGAACTTCTTTTGCAAAAATAAAATCCTGAAGAGAGACCCTTCCAGCCAAAATTCTTGTCCATTGACGATGCAAATATTCTTTAACCTATAAAAAACAAAACAAAGTGTATCAGATCAAAAACCAAATTTCATCATCTATGATATTAAAAATAACAATCTCATAATACAAAATGACGGCATTCACAGTGATGAGGCAAAAAAGATCAAGAACTTTAGCGAGCACAAGCATAGCTTCATGGCAAATCACCATATTATGGGGCTCTTTCTCACTTTTATCAGACCCTTTCTTTCCATAAATTGCAACATATCAGGTGTATCAAGTGGCCCTGACTCCACAACAATCAGACTCGCTACTTAAGTTAAAGCTTAGTTCCTTGCTTGATAAATCTTCACCAAACCACCTTGCTTAAATATTTATACAAGGTCAATGGTTTCCTGGTATTCATTGCTTGGCAAGTAAAGCATATAAATAGAAAACTTGAATACCTTTGATATATCCTGTTGCTCAAAGAAGAGTCTTAATGACTGTTCCATTGTCTTGGCAACAGCACCACAAGTATCTCTGCGAACTGTCTCAATACCTTTAGCATCAAAAACAGGTTTGACTTGGTCGGGGGTCTCATAACTATAGCCAACATAGCGCTTCTTAGTAAGGAGAAAACACGGATAATAGACTTTCTCCATCTTCAATGTGACAGGATTTGGGTTCATTGCAGTTACTGCAGATGCAATCTGATGACCTATTTTAAATGCTTCTTCAACAGTGCGCCCCTTAAGGAGGACAAACATGCTGCCAAAAGGAAAAAGTCCCTTAGTCTGGCCATACGTTATATTCATATGAGGCCCTTCGCAATTCAGTATTATCTTTAACATGCTTGACAAAAGAGGTCAAAATTTAAGAACAGACTCCAGCACCATTCATATTAAACAACATGTAAGACAACATGGGTCACAAACCTTTCTTACATGCACGAGTACATACCTGTCAGTGTCACCATAGATAACATTAGCCTTCCATTTTTCATGTGTATTTACAAAAGATATAGCTCTTTCCAGTGTGCAGCGACCACATTGAACGATACTGTCTGCAAGCTCAGCACAGGGCATCCGGCCACTAAATCCAGCAGCAGTATAACCATATGTTACATTTGCTATCAGCTTTAAAGCTAGCTGTCTTGCATTAAATATCTGAAAGACATTGAGTATAGTAAATATCATATCATATTCATTAATGAGAATACACATTATCTGTGGAATATAACAAAGAAAAATGTTTCTTTATCCACAGAGACAAGATTATTTCAAATTTTAGGGTTGGCAGATGAATTTTATGCACATTCAATGGAAAAAGCCAATCATATTGATTCCACAGCAGCAAAACCTAATGTTAACTTAGCTTTAAGCTTCAAACTATTTTCCACTGCTGAACAGTCAAACAAACAAAATAAGACACAGATGATCCCTATCACTATGATCAAACTAAAAATCAGTATTGAATTTCTAGGCAGGGAGGGAGAAAAAGGAAAGAGGAAGAGGAACAATCTGAGTAAGTTTAACCACCCACTGTATGAGATAGCAGCTTGGTGACTATGAATATGCTAGAGTGAAAAATATGAAGAGCACAAAATTCTAAGTAACAAACACACCCGCTGAAGAACTTGCTGTGAAGGAGACAACTTCTTCATCGCCCGTTTCACCATTATTCTGGTAGACAATATTTCCTCCAATAAGCGAGGCAGCACTCCTTTGCGTACCTAAAGAACAAAAATGTGGAGATCAGTGGATATGCAGCATCCTTTTCTTCTTATGCATTTCTTAATTTCCAGAGTAAAATAAAAGGAAAAATAAACCAAAAAAAAAAAGAAGGAAATTTTAAGATGTTTACCTTTGAAGGCAGATACATAACACCATTTGGAGTAAGCAACACTTGATCTATTATACCCTGCAAAACATTTGGATCTGGTGCATATGAACTAACCCCCAAAGTATTTACTTTAGAATTTACAATTTTGCCAAGGCATGTGCAAAAGCAAAGGTTGTAAGCAATTATCATGGATGGATAAAGAGACTGAAAGTCCAACACAACAACTGGATCTGCATAGAAACCAGATTCAGGTTCCATCACAAGAGGTAAACACTCCATTGCAGGTTGAGAAGCAACCTGTATAACAGAAAAAAACTGAGTAACCATTCAATCACAACACTTAAATAGTGCACAAGGTGTAGTATAGATGACAACAAAGAGGAAAACAAAGAAGCACAGGAGGTGTAACTAATGATCTAAACTGAAAGCCACCAAAATAGAAAACAAATATGAACATCATTAGAAACTGGAAAGGATAAAGGAACAATGAAATATGCCCTCATTAAAAGATTGTGTTGTGTAAGTAATAACCTGTTGGTTTCCGGGAGATATAGCAAGATAATTCTGTGTATGTGCCAACCTCAGAAACATGGATTCAACACGAAACTGGGAACCTCGAGAGAGAACAGAAAAGAAGTCGATGCCAAAAACACGAGCAAGTTCAGATGTACGATTTATCTGTAAAGCCAACATGATGACAAGGTGAAACAGGATACAGTGAAAATAAAAAAGCAAATAAAATAAGCATAAAAACTCAAGGTTCAACTATTGCTAGCTGCTTTCCCTAACAACTGATGCATCTAAAGACATATACTGTTTTGTGAAAAGAAGACAATGGATTTCATTGCAGGAAATTAATGTACAAAGTAGATATTTTTCAATTACTCTGTAGTAAACATAGGGAGATGTGCATAGTCAATCTCCTACCATGAAGAGTCGCACTTAGAACTTTCCAAGATATATTTCTTAAATGCTATTTTGCAGAACGATACATCTATAAGTGCCAATAATGACAAGTGATGACAATCAGGTGAATGATAGTTATTTCTGGAGAAAAGGAGAAGCCGGTAGTTATAGAGACTGTAACAATCCAAATGTAGAATTTAAATAAAGCATTCGTGAACATACCATATCAAGTTGATTCACAATTTCTAGATTCAACTTTGTTCTTTCAACCACATATTTGATACATCTATACCTTGCTTGTGCAGGACCACTCGAGAACCATTTTGTCAATACTTTATAAGGAATAGATGGAATTTTTCGCCTCAAAACAGATTCAGCTACAGCTTCAACTGTATACATATTAAGTTTAACTTCACCACGCATTAATCTCCAGACATTGAGGACAATTCTACCACCAACATGGACACCACTGGCATGAGTTCGGCCCCATTCATCCTCTATTATTGCATCTTCCATCCCAACAGAATCAGCATTTAATGGCTTAGGCAGCATTTCATCTTCTAAACTATTTTCAGACACATTTGTTTCTTCAGGTTTTATCTTAGTTTCAGATGGTATCCTTGATATTTTATTAAGCAATCCTATACCGAGATATGCAGCTCTTTCAGCCAAAAAACCAAGAGAACTACCTTGTATGTCCCAACCCATTACAACATCAGGATCAAGAGAACACAAAATCTTCGTAAAATGACCAAATAAGTGCTTCTCCTCAGAGAAAGCCAACACTTTAAACTCAGATATTCCATCAAGGTTCCTGCAATGAATCAAGAGTAGGATGAACAGCAAAAACAATAGACACTTTGTTATGTAAAGAAGATAACATAAAAAGTTCCTGGTGAAAGTGATCTTGCCATAAATAATAGAAGCTGGATAAAAGGATGAAAGACAATGGTTGTGGAAAAAAATTATGGAACATCAGATGCTGCAAAATTAACCTAACAATTTGCAATCAAATCACAAAACTGGCACACCTCTGACATCCAGTGATACTGTACAGAAGTACGAAAACTTCAATCACAGAATCATTGTCATTCTGAATTGCAAGAGCTATGACATTGACGGCATCAAATCGAGGATCAGGTCGTAGGTCTCCTCTAGATTCTGTGTGAACCTGTCAGCAAGTGTTACAGTCCTATTAGAGATAACTAGAGAATTCTACTAACCAAGTAAACATAATCAAGAATTGTGCATCTGTAGTTATGAAAAATAGAAAGCAGAAAGAAATCAAGCTTATATACA
This sequence comes from Corchorus capsularis, assembly GCA_001974805.1. NCBI lineage: Eukaryota > Viridiplantae > Streptophyta > Magnoliopsida > Malvales > Malvaceae > Corchorus > Corchorus capsularis. The sequence continues at coordinate 17,581 of AWWV01012148.1, read as the reverse complement.
CGGTTGTAAAGTTAATCCTACCTTAAAGATAATCTGAGAGATTCAATGTCAATATGCCATGCTTAACATAAAAATAAGTGTGTTCAAGCATGCATAATCAAAATGTTTTAAAACTCAAAAGAATGCCATTGAAGATACGTTGAATCACGAAATGCTATATTGGATCTTTTGTCAAGATACCATTTAAAAATTCTAAGAGAAAGACCCCAAAAAGTCCCAAGCTGTATTTATAGAGTTAAATTTGAGAGACCAAACACGTTAAAGTAATTTTTAAGACATAACATCAATATAGAAATAGTGCAATAATATATATGCCATGGCTGATACCTCCAAGCTTAACAATGTGAGCTGTTGCCCAGCACCAACGCTTGCAGGATCTCGAAATCCAATTTGGCTCAGTGGTGTAGGCCTGGATTTTCCATCTGGGCCTGAGATCTGAGACAAATCTTGTGATCCGTTGGTGTATTCATTTACTTTCCTAATATATCCCTCACTTTGACAAGTTGCAATTGACTCATTACCACATGACTTCAATTCTGACCCAAAGACCACATTCTTCTCTGGATGCCCTTGATCTAACATTGATCCCATGAGATATTTAGAATCAGGTTCAGTCGAAGCCTCGTTACAGTTAACAGGTGAAGAGTTTTCTGCAGTAATTAGACACTCGGAAGAGCCTGAAAAAGGTTCTACAAATTAGAAGGGTTTCTAGGAGTACCTAGAAAATCAGAAGCAACAATTACAGTTAAGAATTTGAAAAGGAAAAGGCAGCTCTTTAACAAATCTAGCAGATACCTTTGTCATCACATGACAGCCATCTATACACAGAATCCGCAGATGGGGGCGAAAATACAGGAGTTAATAGGTACAACAAAGAGCCATCATTTTGATAGTGAGTAGGGATGCCCAGCACAGCTTCTTGATGCAAATTAGAGTTGTTGTTGACAAGGCTTTTGTTTTGAATTTCTTCTTCACAGTGCCCTGAAAAAAAAGGGAGAATCTCATCCAAAGCTCTCCCTTTAAGAAAACCAAGAAAGATGGTCAACCATAATTTCATAGCAATCATAATAACTAAAAGGTTTTTCTAAGGGCCTCAGTCACCAGCAATTTGTTTAACAAATTGACAGATGAATCAAAATTGCAAAGAATTCCATATACTTCACTCTGCTTCAATACAAGCTGCCTATCCAATGACTCAATTGACAATAATTATTACAATAAACCATAACCACAGAACACAAGAAATTACTCTTTGAAATTGACAATTATTCTTTCCACAGAACACAAGAAACTAATTTTACGCTTTACAGAAAAATATTCCAGAGGGATTTTATTTGATCCAGAGATGCATTATTCAATATCTTAAGGAGAATGACTATAACTAAAGATAGAAAAAAGAACTACAAAGTCACATGGTATGAGAAAATTACAAAATTCACCTGATGTTCCTTGACAGTTTGCCTCATTATATAAAGCAGGGGAATATTGGGTTGCAGCTGAATGTGAAATGTTTTCAGTTGCTTCATCATTGCAATATGCCATTGGTGGTTTCTTGCAGAAGGTCATGCCAATCAACTCCAACGGTTTTGCATCCACATCAACAACCAAGTTGTTATTGGACTCTTGTTTTCTATCACCACAATCTTCTTTCTGCAGACAACTTTTGTCAGTCATTGCACTGATGCCCACAAGTTTGTCAATGAAAGGGGAAGTTCCACCAGTGTTGTCATTTTTGTGAATGTAACCACCCATTGAAAGCACTTTATGCTTATGTGGAGAAGCTGACAAAGACCTAGAACCACTAGAACCTGTTTGCCGTAATCTCTCATCAGGGGAATAGATTTCCTCATGGGATTTGGAAGCATAGGCATCAATAGAAATTGCAGAGTCATGCTTCTTGAGGTAAAAGTTCAATGCTAACTTCTTCCCTATTTCTTCAGAATGCCCTGTATTGGTCTCTGATGGATTATAAACTCCAGAAGATTGGCGTTTAGTACAATACATAGAATCAAACTCAGTAGGTTTGAGGCCTACGGCCTCATGAAATTCCTTTTGTTCATTAGCAAGTGATAGCCTTTGGTTTAGTGATCCAGAAGCCTTATCGTCAAGCTCATCATGCAAACCAAGAGATTCTAATTGTTTTGGGAAAAATAGAACATCTGTTTCCTTGTTCTCCGTCAAATGAATACTTTCACTCCTTAAAGACCCACAATCAGCAGGCTCAATTCGGCGGCTTCGCTTTCTTCTCATTAAGTCCCGTGTAGATAATCCAACCAATGCACTTGCTTCCTGTTTATCATGGTCACTGGCATGTACATTTCTATTTAAAGGATCAGAAGGATTTGCCAGTTGACTTTCAGCTGAGAAAATTGTGCTATATTCTTTAATTCCATCAGTACATGCTTCAGTTGTGTTAAAAGTCATACTATCAGAGTTATCCTTCCCCTTTTCAGTCACAGAAAGAGGTAAAGAACCCCACAAAGATCTTTTCCTTTTCTGCTTAGTACTAGATATTTTACAAGTATCCTGAGAAGACCTCTTCAATTCAGTTTTTATGTCCTTTTTTGATGAATTTTCAACTGATTCTGCAGAAGGTGATAGACATAGATCATCACTAGAACCATCTATTTGGGGAATACTTTTGCCTGATGATTTTTGAATGTGATTGAAGGAATGAGAATCTCTTTCCTTTAGACCCTCAAAATCAATTAAATCCCCAACTGAATCAAGAATATCCTGGCACTCTTTCTGTGACTCGCTCTCATAATCAATACCTGCTTTCTCTAGCACCTTTTCAATGCTTGTTGCAGGCAACAAAGGAGTCAAAATAGTATCACGAACAAGTTCATCATCTGAGTTTATATCTTCAGCAGCTTGAGAAGTGGCAAGCCACCTTAAAAGACCCAAAGCTTCTGTATCGGTACCCTATAGAAGTATAAATTAATAATTATAAACTGATCACAAGTAGAAAAAGGCTTGAGCCTTTCAGTGAACTTCATTAGCCCACCATGATTCTACTTTATCAACTTACAACTCACAATTACAGTTCCAGCAAATGTACAAAAATTGTATTTCTAAAACTCATAGGAATAAAAATGGTTAAGAAATCATATAACCATCGAAGAGTAAAGAAGCAATAAAAATGAAGAAGACAAGAAACCAAAGATCAGAGGTTTACCACTGTTTCCAATGATTGTTTTTCACCAACAGAAAGCAGTTCAGGATAGACATCATTTTCTTCAGATGGTGCAGCATTCATCTCTTTTTCACATGGCTCACAATGTTGTGATAGAGATTCAGGCAGGTTAACTTCTGCTCGTGGAATAGTATGCTTTGAATTCATATTTGTAGGTCCAACCAGATATTCTTCCTCAGCCGATGGCACGACTGAATGTTCAAATCCCGATTCATTGCTACACAATGTGTCTTCAACTCTGCCACACAATTCCATTAGTTCGTTCTCATGACCAAGACCAAGTGAGAGAATTTTCAAAACATCTTGTGGAAGTGGCCTGTCAGGGTCAGAAGCTAGGGCTGTCTCATGCATCCCTGTCCTTTCATACTCCTCCTGTAACACCAACTGTAAGATTCAACAAAGGAACAGAATATCACCCGCTTCAAGCTTCATGTACAACACCTTATAGTAGAAAAAGACAAACCTCCCAAATTGGAATAAGTGACTGAACCATTTTCACATCGGAACTGGTTTGTGATAGAGACGTGTATATTTTGAATTGTTGGTTAAGTATGCCTGAAAAGTAAGAGGAATGAACAATTTTATATACAAAATGATGACTGTTTATGTCAAGCACTATAAAGCAAAGCCATACAAACCATCTATGGTAGTGTCTCCCTCAAGTTCACAAAAACTTTGACGTTTAACATGACAAATGTCTTGGTCTGATGACATATCAGGTTCATTTGAAACGTGCCACATCCATTCCCCTGGAATTGTAGTAGATGTCCAAACTGGAGAACTTACACATACATCATGACTTGCATCTGCCTAATTGCAATTTTCACATCACAAATGAGAATACGATTATAAATATGGTAGGAAACCATGGCTTTATATAACATCTGAAAACGAAAAGGAGGAGAAAGACAAAAGTACCTGAAAACCAGCAGAGTCCAAGGTCAAGTCATCCATCCCCCCATGTCCACTACAATAATTAAATTTTCTTGAACGGAACTTATCAGGTATTGGATTACGGAACTTCATCCTTGATAAATGAAGATGACCCATCCCATACAAGTTATAATCAACCTACAAGGAAGGGAAGTGATCTTGAAAGCATGAGTAAAAAGAAGGGCAGGGTGACGGAAGTTTTGAATTAATTTGAATATCCCAAGGGGAGAATAGTTTATACTTTGTATGAATCTAGTAGTGCAATCTTAATACTCAACAAGAAGAAAAACCCGTGTGCTTACAAAAAATTGAAGAATAAACGGAATGTGAGATTCATGAGGCTGCAAACTTTTATCAAGAACAGTGCCTGCCTGAAAACCAACAGCATTAACAGCATATGGTTCAGAATATCCACCTGCAGACCTATGTCACCTATCTACCTCTGTGCATGTACATATTGCAGAGGTAAATGCTAATATAAAGATTCCAGAATGGAATGAGAAAGTAATAAATATAAAAATAAAAAATTTTCAAGTGCTTCCTGGCATAGCACACAACCAACATGCCAGTCACTGGACATCTTGTTCCACACAATCAAAAACAGTGTGTTCATGAAGTAAAATCCTAAGATCAAACACTGATCTGGACCAGCAACATAATGACCCAGTCCTATCTCTGTATTTCTAATTGCTATGGAACCTAGGGAACAATTAGCAATTATTTTCCTTTGATACTTCTAAATTAAAGATAAAAATAACAATAAATATCAATTCATGTCCAAGAAATGGTCAAGAAAAATAGGTATGCTAAACATGATAGACCACTTCCTATGCATCTACGGCATAAATGTGAGATCAGAAGTAAAAAACAGTTTTGTAGCATGTATTCATGAGTATTAATAATAACAATGACGATGATGGTGAGGATAAAAAGTCCAAAACATGAAAGCACTGTCAGCGAAAGTTAAACACTATAAACAAGTAAGTCCATACCAAAAGAAGATTGGCTGCACGAGACACATCGTGTGGATGGTATCTTAGATCATGTCAAGGTCCTCAGTTGCATAAACTTTATCTTATTTATCAAATATAAAATATCTATGTTTCAAAAGAAACCAAAGAAAAAACAACTATTACATAAAATAATATTTGGATACAGATAAATCTTCACAAATAGTTCCTCGGATGAATGATAACCATAAAACCTCTTTGCTCGTACAAGGCTGCAACCATGCACATGCTGCCGTTTCGAACCAACACTACCTTTAAGCTACAAGTTGAAGTCAAAACGAATTTTACACATATCCGCTGAATTAGCAATGTCAAGCCACCAATAAAAAGCTTAAATAGAAAAGAAAAAAGGACACTAGAAGTCCACACTATAACCAAACATACCTTCAATGCTTTTTCTAAGGCAAGAGCTAAAGCATCTGTACATGCCTCTTCTGCAATAAAAATGATGAGGAATACAGTTTATTGCAAACATTAACCTTACAATTGACTAAAGGAAAGAGTAAAACATCATTTCAAGCATGCTGAGTACCTTCTTGGCGTGTATAAGAACCCTGGGGTAATATATCCGCCAATGGAACATATAAATAAGGCAAAGCCTACGAGAAACAAAATTGACCAATTGAATCTCATAGTCAAGAAAGAATCACAGTTAACTAAACGTAAATATGACAAATATTACAAAAATTAAGAAGATATCAAAAGAATTAAAAACAGAATAACAGCTAGAAGATCCTAAAATTACACCAATTTTTCTTAACTAATTACAAAATCCAAGCCAATAAGTCGACAGCTCGAAGAGAAAATGAATCTTACTCTATGAATATGCAAACAGGTTTTCTGACCAGCAGGTGTCGAACCATAAATTCTTATAACCGGGACTTCATTCACCTTTTCACCTAGAAATTTCAAAACATTTGGAGAATTCAATAGAACTCAAAAATTCATAACCAATTTAGCTTTCTTACAACCAGAGAGTACCTAATCGAACATTTTACAAAATTTACTCCACAAAAAACAGAGTATTAAGTAAAGGGAATAACAAAATTATAACCGGCGCGCACCTTGAAAGCTACTGTAGCAAATGTCGAAGTCGGGGATCGGCGGTGCCATGTAATGGTCGATGGAGACGATTCGAACGCTGAAAACGTTCGAATCCGACTGCGAATTCGACATTTGAATTTATCCACTCCTTTTTTTACTTAATTTAATTAATCAGAGCAAGAGTGAGGGATTTTGAAACTTCTTTTCTTTTATTTATATTTCTTTTCGCAGGATTTTGAATGCAGATGTTACGGTGGACTGAAATTTTTTTTGCTTCGCGCCAGTTCATTTTGGGGTTTTAAAGCACCGAAAAGGAAGAAACTTGCAATAACTTCTCACGTACTACTCTACACCTGTTCAGAGACCATTTCAAAAAAAAACCCGACCCAGTTTCAAGCCCAGTTCCAGAGATCCATGCCATCCAGCCCAACAAAACCCCGATGGCCCCAGTCCAGATATTCACTATTCAAGTCCTTGCACTTTCACTAATTTACACCTTCAAAGTCTAATCTAATGTATAATACTACTAAACAAATTCCAAAATCTCTACTATATTGTGCTAATTATAAACTATTATTTGTATCTTATAAAAGATAAAAGAAATTTATATTCGTTTTCTTTATATACAAAAGGCGCAGAAAAGTGTCGGTTACATACGAATAGAAAATAAATTAGTCAACATATCTAACTGAAATAAAAGCAAAAAAAACTCCAATGGTGAATCCACCAGTGTCCAAAAACCTGACCAAAGTCTTGTGCTAAATTTGCAAGAGTTGGAATTGATTTTTTTAAAAAATAGCCTAATTAGATATTGATTATAATGAAATATCAAATGAAAAGCTTATTTTAAGTTGAATATATACCAATACTAGTCTTTTTGCCCGCGCTACGCCGCGGGCTAGGGAACTTGACGTCTGGTAATGGTTAATAGATGCATTGTAGTTTGGGAAGAAGGTGATATAAAGGGAACACGTTAAATTAAATGAAGGCTTTATACGAATCAATGATTAATACTATTATTAATAATATTATTAATATGGTAATGGTACAATAATCATAGCAGATGCGTGTAGCATAAAATAGTTAACACCAGAATTAATTGCGACGGGCGTACGACGATAAGTATGATCATACAAATACCTATTACGATTATACAAAATAGACCATCCGTCATGTAGCCTCCCATGGGTAAATAATTAGAGTAATAAGAAAGAGGAAAAAAGAAAACTAATCAAGTTGAGAACACTATAGTTGTGAACTACACCATTTTATCGAGAAGGTGAAATTCAGTGACCAAGAATTGCTTCCCTCTATTGATCGGTTGGACATCTGTTTTGGAGCCACTCCATAGAAAGCAGGTACCTCCAAAGAAGTTAAGGGGCGAGTCAATTGTGAGAGAGGAATCAAATTGTAATGCCTCTCCTTGATCAAGGGTGTTGAAGACTGGTGATCTTATTTCTGTGATGATAACAATATCCGGGTTGAGTTCAGAAGTCTTCGATGCAAAATTAGCTAAAAATTCTGGATTAGCAGTACCCCTTGCATTCAAAACTAAGACATGAAGGGGGCGGCAGCGAGGTTCAAGGTGCCAAACGGAGCCATGCTCTGCATCAGTTTCTTCAATATTGTCAGGAACATAATCTGGCTCGTTGATGATTAACCGAACACGGTGGTGGGTTGAATACTGGAGGTCTTGATTAATGGTGAACTTTGCAGTTAAACGGCCGCTAGAAATTGGCGGTGTCTTAATGGATATTATCTGATTATGATTTCCCTCAAGTTCAATTGTTGTAACCTTGGAACTTACCTCCAGTGATGTGTAGCACTGATCAATTGCTTGCAAAGCCAGGACAGGGGGGAAAGAATCAGCAATTCCTCGACGATAGAGCAGTTCAAGAAATTGTTGGTCGCGGACCATCTCTTTACAATCATGCAAAGAAGGCAGCTCGTATTCTCCAAAATGCAGCCATTCATCAAGGACTTGGCTGCAAGCTTGACCATTGGGGTGAGACCTTCGGCTGAGCATGATGATTAGTCCGACGACCAGTTTTAAGAGTGGTTCATAACGTAGCTGGGGGCTGTCTTGCAGGCTGTTTGTTCGGTATGCAATAGAAAGCTGTCTCTGAAGTAGACGGATGTAGTTCTGTGTTGTTTCTGGGAGGTTGCTTATTAAAGGAAGGTCCTCTAGGGGGTTCTCAGCCATTGGTGGGATGGGAAGGGTTTCTAATATGCTTGATATGTTGCCTTTTGAGTTAGAGTTGTCATCTTTATAATGTTTAGAGTGTTAGATTGCCATAATGGAAGCTTGGGGAAAACAAAATCTTTTGAGTGTTATAGTTGCGGAGAGTAGGAATTGATTTTGGTAGTAGAAAGATTGTGTTAGATTGTGTATGGTTGAAAGAAAACAGGGGAAAAAGGAAAGAATCTGAGATACAACCACTCTGGTTTTTGTTTTCATATAATTTTTTTTTAAAAAGGCTAGCTTGATATAGAGGAATAGGTTGCCAAATCACAATCCTGACAATATGTTTAATAAAATCTGAGGGTGCCTCAATTGACAATGTTTGATATAATTCAGTTGGATGTAATATACTTTCTTTACAGGTTCTACGCTTGTGTTTGTGTGTCTTTTGGTTGGAAGGATGAGAAGCAGGCTTGATGGTGAGATAAATGTATATAATGTGAAAGTTTTGCAATACATGGATGAAAAATGTCGTTAAGCTTTTGTTCTTTCCTTGTTAATTTCAAATTGATTGTACTTTTGCAAGTAGCAAAACGTTTTCCACAAAGCATAGTCTTCACCCATCAGAGAAAATAAAGAAAAAAATAGAGTACAAACGTGAAATGACTTGATTGCTTTGCAATTAGCAAAATTAAGAGTTATGCTCTGATAATCAGAAATTAAGAATAAGAAAATATAAGAAAGTAGAGAAAGAAGATGAGTTAGTTGAGGAGAGTAAATTAAAGCTATTTGCAAATCAAAGCTAGAATTATAAAAGCCTCTGAAAAAAGGAGGTCATATTAAGTTAGGTACGATGTCATATTAAGTTTGATAATATGGAAATTGGATAAAGAAAATATGAAAGATCGTGGTACAATACATTAAAGATTGAAGTTGTAACGATGCAGAGTCTAATACATTATAGGCTTGATAAGATGCAGGATCAAAAGAGAGGCACAACAAAAGTCTTTGCATGTGACTTCAAAATATAGGAGCCACAAAAGGTCCTAAGGTTTAAATCCCTTATGACATGAACCCAAAAAAAAAAACCCCGACATGGTCGATTAAATTGCGAAGGAATTTCAAGAACTTGATAGATGAATCAGAGGCCTACTTCTCGAGAGGGAGAAAGCGGAAGATCTTATAAGTCAATGTAGGACCGTAGGAACAGTTGAGGATGCCAAGAATGAAATCATATTCCCTATTAAGAATGTGTTCAGCAACCGTAGGAATCTTCTTGAAGTTCATCCTCTCAGCAAGATCGAGCATTGTTATGTCAACACCGGTTAATCTATAAGCAAGAGTTCAAAAACAACAGCCTGGATATTAAAACCGGCGTGGTTGATGATGAGGGATATCCTGAGGCTGCAACATGATGACATACAAATTAGCTATTAAATGGTGAAGGATGGAGAATGCATGATTCATCTAACAATGTGTGTCAAATAGTATTCTTGCATATAATTAAAAAGAGAACGGGCAGAAGAATGTCACTTCTTGCGTGGGACGGTTCGACCATGGACTCTGCAATTGTAACCAGAGCTCGTCTGGTGCAGACCATAGCTACACTTCTGGCAGGAATGATAATACCATCCTGCTGCATGTTGCAATTGGATAATCCTGCCAGTCACCTTGAATTTGACTAACTGTAAGCAATAAAAAAACTCATTATTATGGCAATTAGACAAATGTTTGCAAGTCTTAGTAGGAGTGAGCGAGACCTGAATTGCAGACGGGTTTTTGTAGAGGAGTTCTTCAACTGTGGTCTCCTCTATATTTGAGTACGCAAAGTAATGATTGATGTCAATTTCGGATGCAGGAACCAGAGTGACAAATGAACCATTATATGGGAACCTGCCATTTTAAAAGAACAAAATAGATTTTTTTAAATTGACGCAAAACAGTTAGATCAGAGAGCTACATCGATGGCACCTTGCATTGTTTATGTTCTATATTTGTAAATTAAACTCACGACCTGCTTCTAAGCTGGGCTGTCTCTTTAATATCAGGGTCTATGTAAAATTTTGTTGCTGAGCAAGTGTTGATGTGCCTTTGATCTGTTAAGAAAGTGTCATGTTTGACTGAGATAAGGCTATACAAATAAGAGGACAGACATCAGCAGGAACAAAGCACTGGATGGGGCTCACTTGAGTGATACCGAATGTTCAATCCGGTAATCGCCAAGACAGCTGGTGTTCCAAGCGAAAGATCAGGGTCATGTCAAGATCATTAGTTTTGCTATCCCACAGTGTGATCCTTATTTTGTGGCCACTGTGCAAATTCAAGCAATTAATAAATAGACATCCACAATTGAAGGGGAGAAGGAATCATTGTCGATGTTCTATTTAAACAATGAAACATTAGATAATGTTAAGAGGACAGAATATTGACCTGATGAGGAGGACAAAGAGGTCCCTTTTGAACACACTGCCTTTATTGTTAGGCAAGGTTATGAGACTAACATCCGTAATAGCTTCTAGAATGCCAATAATATCTGTAAATAGAGCAAGAAAATTGAAGAATGATGCAATCATAAGTTACGAATGTGGTATTTCCCAATGACCAGATGGTACCTGTTAGATGGTAACATGAGTCATTTCTTCGCACGATGTCATAGTAAGAAGCAAAACAAAAAAATATCGAGGGAATCGTCCAATCTCTTCACTGATTCCGTGAATCTCGGTGGATACATTAAAATAAAGCAGCATGTCAAGGGGGATAGCCAGGTGAGTTTTTTTTTTTCCGAGGCACAACTTCAAAAATGGATACTGCATAGAGCTTTCCTTCTCCTAGTATCGGACTGAAATAATGAGCGATGTCAACAGGAATACACCCATGCATGGCAGAGCCCTAACATGGATATTGTTAAATGTTATGAGGACTAAATAGATAGCGATACATCAAAAGAAGAATTTGCTGTTGTTTTTTACTTCAGAGTCAACGGCGAGGAAATCAATTCCCATAAATATATTTGAAGGTGGAATTATACAATCCCAGAGGCGAAGTATTTTGATTACAATATAACAATTGCTTCCACCAGGTGTGAGGCTCTTCAGTTTCTTTTCATACATCTCTTCAATCTATAATAAAGTGAAATCTGGTTTAGATTAAAGTAGAGAAAAGTTGATTCTGGTTCCAACGGTGGGTTAATTTTCATCTTTTCGTTTCCTTGTCTTTTTTTTGACCTTGTTTTATCTACAAAAAGGGGGGAAGAGAGAGTGCTTCCCAGTGCAGGTAGCCGTTCAATTACTGGTGAAATCCTTATACCTAAAGTTGCTATGTTTTTTTGTTGAACTAATTAGTGTCAAATTTGTTTGGTGTTTGCTTTGTGATGCTTAAAATATCAGGTTGAGTTCCTGTCCTATTTCAGCTGGGGCAAGAAACCAGTAACATTCAATTCATTGACAGTACTTAGATCTAATGCATCAGTGTAATGAAGCTTTCTCTAAATAATGAGCGGCCCCCAAAAATCAAAGGAAAGTAGGGTGGGATAAAATCAAGATAAATACAACAGACAACAGGTGGGTGGAAGAAAAAAGAGGAACTAAATCGAAAAAGAAAAATAATATAAGAAAATAGATGTATAGTTTTACATTGAGAGATATCTCATGACCTGACAATGCCTTAATTAATTATTATAAAAAAAGAGATGCTAATTTAACGGGGAAGCTTAAGTAGAAAAATCAAAGCGCATAAGAAATAAGAGGAGGATACAATTGATAGAAAGGCTAATGCATGGTTGACTTTGTGCAAGGGGGAACAATGCTACGCCGGAGAGATACAAAATATTAAGGCATGATGAAACTATGGTGAAAGGACACATACCTGGGCTTGAGAGGAAGAGCGGCCAAAGGTAGATGTTCTGGACGGTCGGATCAATAGCATGGATCGAGAGATTTGAGACCTAAGCTGGCAATGATGGTGATAGACTGGAATAAAGGTGCTGATCCGGGTGTGAGATGATTGAGAAGGTAGAAATGCAGTCGGTGGTGAGTTGGTAGGAACCAGTTCAATCAAAGGAAAAGTACCGATAAGAGTAGTTTGTGGGTTAAGGCTGGGTGATTTGTCTGTATTGGGTTTGTAACCGTCGTGGGCCACTATCAGTTTGGACCATGGACAACTGATCATTGATGGGGTGGGTTAGCATTATTGAGAAATTGGAGGCTAAAGATGGCTAGGAACTTGCATTTTATCAAACACTTGGTACACTTCAATCTGGAAAATTCTATCATTGGCATATCAGCACAGATTTGAAGCCACCTAAATCCGAACCTCAAAAACTTATCTCAAGGTAAAAACTGATAGTGGTTAAGTTTGTATATTAGCCTACAACATACTAAAAATTCACCAAAAGATCATGTCTCTATGTCAGAAAAATTGTTGTGAAAACATGCTACTACCCCAACAATGAATTTCAATGAACATGAAAAAAACTTGTAGACTAAAACCATCTGTCTAACCCGATTCATCCCTCAATTTCTTTGACCCGATTTGATTAGCTTTCAATGGGAGCAAATCATGGCGGTATACGGCATGCCCACCGACACCCCATCCATCTTCTCTCTCTCCTCTTCCTCCCTACTCTTCTGTTTCTTCTTCTCATTTTTTTTTAAGTTCATGATTGTTCAATTAAGTAGATTGGAATCAAATTCCAAAGTGAAGAAGTGACTCGGCTCGCCGTTGCCTGGAATATGCTTTTGGAGTTTTTGTTTTCAAGAATAGGGAAGGGAGACAAAGGGGATAGGTACTCTCCCTCTTCTTCATTTCCAGGTGGGTATATAACGTTTACACTCTACAACCGATTCTCTATAAGTCATTAGACTTCATAATTGCCCTTAATATACATACATAAAAGGCATATAATTATATTATTTTATATTGATAAGAATCTAATCCACACTTCATTCTCAATGCTGACCAAGGACTGTAAAGATACAATAGATGAGGCATAGAAACAGAAATTTTGAGGATCAAGCAAATGAACGAAGGGAGCTGTATCTGAAGATGCCTGGATGGAAAGCTATTGGTAATCATAATTAAGGGTGATGTATAAATTGTTAGCACATAAGAATAGTCTTGTTGGCTCAAAGCAAAAGGGGTTCTGATAATTTAAATGAGTGATAAACCCACATGGGTGGAGATAAAATCTCTGAAGATATGGTAAAACATACATAAAACTTAGAATGCAGCTAGAAGGCAATATAATGGTCACTGCCTATAAGGTGTTAAATATACAGACGGCCAAAGCCAACAACAAAAAGTGCCTGGCTTTTTCAACATACAGTGATCAAAAGACCATAAAGCCATTGTGACATAATGTTTATCTGTAGTGTTAAGGCCACAATTCACAAGGTTCTGCTTATGCACCACACGATCCAAAAAAGGAAGCTACAAAAGGACTTCAAGATATCCTGCCATGATCAATGAGTCAACATCGACACCTTCAGCACACATCCACTGTAAGGAAGAATTTTGCTGGCAAATAAAGTAGGGTGCAATTGTGGCTCACAACAAAAGAGTGATACTGCATCCAAGTCTTTAATCAAACTGAAGTTTCTTGGAACTGATTGAGGACAAAATTACACACAATTAGTGTTGACTCAGACAATGCAAAAGAGGGAAGGAGAAGGAAAAACTAACCATGTATTAACTCTCTTGGAAGTACGCTGCGAGGATTTGGAAACCATGTCATCAGGTTTGTCAGAGGGGGTCGCACTTGGTGTGGCATCATCAGTACAGATACCACCCCCTGCATATGGGGTGACATCAATTTCTGCCTGCGTGCCATGGGGAGCATCAGTTAAAGATTGTGCAATTTCCTTTCTTTTCACTGGGGTGGATTCTGGCTCCTCCAACTCAACAGGTGTAAAATAGAAGATCTTAAAGTTCAATCCTGGACCATAATCCTGATCTGCAAGGCCCAGCACAAATTCAAACTCCTTACCCAGGATACGATTGGCAACAGCAAGAATCGTTGTTGTATTCATCTTGTCAAAAACAGTCAATTTTGTAACTTCAATTCCAGTCAGACTCTTTGCAAGATTCCGAAAGACAATGGTCTGTAACTTGAACTTGCCATCATGCAGAATCATGGAAACTTTAAGGCTAGAAAAAAGATAAAAAAATAAGAAAAAAAAGTCAACATATAGTAAATGATAAGAGGAATACTATGAACATGAGATCGATGTTGAATGGAAAAAAAAAGAATCAAGATTGTAAAGAATTCTTACTTCATTCGTGGAGTTGGATTATCACCATGTTTGGGACAATTATACCCAGCAGGCCCACGCCCCACTCCATACGTACAGTCCCTGCAAGCATTGTAATACCAACCCTGTCTCGTCTGAAACTGCAAGACACGTGCTTTCACTCTATACTTGATTGTCTGAAAAAAGATGAGAAAGTTAACCATTAAAGAAAATGCAAAAAGAAAAGAGCACAAGCAAAGGAATGAAAGACCTTAATTGTTGCAGGGTTCAGATAAAGGAGCTCTCGAATGGTTGCTTTCTTTGCATCTGGATAGGTATAATCTCTGAGATTATCAACTTCATCACTCGATAGCATTTTAATAGGAAGACCATCATCAGGGATGCTGTCATAAAGATTAATACATAGTAAGATAAGGATGGAACGAATTTAAACCAGTCAATATGAGTTATAAATGCGAAACCTTAAATCATAAAATTAGAAGGGAAGAAGGGCAAAAATCAAACCTTTTCCTAATTTCAGATGCTTTAGGGATTTGAGGATCAATATAAAATCTGGTTGCAGAGCAAGCGTTGATTTGTTTAATACCTGTAATAGGAGACAACTCAATTTAGTGAAATGAATGTGGAGCATAAGGCAAGTACATCAATATCAAGGTGAATGAGACGGTACAAACCCTGGTTATCTTTGATATAGAGACCAGCAACAACCAAGACTGGTTTATAACCAAGTTCAATAAGGGCTGGGATGTCAAGTTCCATTATTTTTGGATCCCAGATAGTTATCCTAATTCTCTGTCCACTGCATCAAAGATAAAAGAGTCAGGAAAATGAGAGACAAAAGGGCATGAACTACATAATTGGCAATAATATTAACAGCATTGGTAACCTAGTCAGAGTCAGAAAGATTTCTCTTTTATTAACAGTCCCCTTGTTGTCATTGAGCTCAATAGCGGTGACATCAGTGGCTGCTCCAAGCACACCAATTGCATCTATACCATGGACAGTTAAATTGTTACAATAAGCTGGGTAAGAAGGGACAGATATTTAATATTATTAACAGCTAGGTAAGAAAAGATATGAATCTAAGAGTATTAACAGACATAAGTAACCTGTCAAATGATACACTCGTTGGTTTCTCGCCATGATCTGTTCATATGATGCAAAGTTAAAGTGGTTGCGAGGGAAACTATTAACCCCTTGAGTGACCTCTTCAACAATGGTGGATACATTAAAAATGAGAAGAGTCTCCAAAGGGAGTGCAATGTGTGTTTTTTATTTCGCGATCCAACTTCAAAGATTTCAATTTTGTACACATGACCCTCCTGGATCTGTGGACGGAATTCATCAGCAATGGCAACAGGGATAGTTCCATGCATCGCAAAGCCCTATAAGGTAAGAAATAGTGCATCAGGAAACCAGAGTAAAACAGGCGGTGTTAAAGAGACATAAGAATGATGCAGTCAGGGTAATATAGAGATGGTGCATAACCTCAGAGTCAATGGCCAAGAAATCAATGCCAACAAAGATGTTGTTCGGCGGTATAATTGAATCCCATATCCAAGCAATCCTTATCACTATGAAACATCTCTGGCCACCGTCTCTTAATTGGGCCAACTTACTTTCAACAATGGCATCAGACTACATGAAAAGAACCCAAGAATATAAAGAGGAGACTGTATCAGCACGTTAATAGTTTCAGACATTACAAAAAGGGGAGGAGTGGAAAGTGTAACTTGTTAAGTGCCAAACATGGATCTTAACAGGCCATGCAAGCCAGTGTTCCAAAAGAGGTCATGGAGACTAAGGACATGCAAGCAGCCATGCCTTAAAAGCTATCGACAGATCGATTGTAATTTATGGATACAATAATGACACTCAACCATGATCAGAAGCAGTCTGAATGTTTGAGCAGGGCATATTTAAGTGCATGAAAAATGCGAAATGAGAAATAAGGAGTATTTGTAGCATTAAACCTTGATAGGCTCCATATAAAGAAATAAAGAAATAAAAGGAAGCAAATGTCATGAGTAAATATAATCAAGCCAAGTGTTACCTCTTCCATGCCTGCCTCTGCGTCTGGCTTGATGGAAGTACAAAAGCCTGGCCAAGTATAAAAGCAGCATTTTAACAGCCATGACAGTCAACCATGTATACATAAGATTCCAAAAGGTGAATGGTTATATAAAGGCAGACAATAACAGAATAATGGTACACGTTGAGGCATAAAGAACATTAAGAGACACTGACAACATGGAGTGATGACAAAAAAAGAAACTGTATATATTATAGCCTTAATCATGACTACACTGATTATATAAATAATGGAACCAAACAAATCTATAAAGAGACAAAAAAATAAACGGAAACATGTGAGGGATAAAATGTAAAAAGGGAAAAAAATGAGACATCAAACGCGTTGTAAGAGCAGGACAGATGAGAGGGATGTCAAAGAATCCAGAGGAAGATATATTTCATACAAAACCGAGACAGCATTTGTCATTTGATGAAAGCAAACATTGTACAGAGCCATCTAAAACAGGGAATAAACAGGTGGACTGGCTAAAGATCATTGTTATAACAGATAAAAGGATGAGAGAAGAGAATCGAAGGTTGTAGATACTAATGAGAAGATCAGAGAAGAAAAAAATAAATTAAAAAAAAACAGAGAAAATGTGAAGGACCTGAGAGAAGGGAGATGATGAACAGTGGAAAGATAAGAATGAAACCGAAGGAAAAAAATGAAAACATGTGAGGCTGATGGAATGCTGGTAACCACGATCTTTATATGTCAAGAAGGCCATGTGTGGTATGTACTGAGGGGGTAGAAAAGATATTATTTGGAAGATTTTGATGGCCAAGGATCTGAAAGAAAAGATGGAGTTGGTCGAGGCACAGTCAAACCGTACATGGAATTGATGGGTTGCTTGAACATATGAAAGAATGGGTATGGAGGATGTCAGAGAGAAGA
>AWWV01012147.1:0-52979 GCA_001974805.1 Corchorus capsularis | reverse complement strand
GCAGATATTGCCACATAAGGAACCTACTGAATTGATTAATCTGGGGACAGAGGAAGAACCAAGGGAGGTTAAAATTGGTACTACTTTGTCAGAAAAAGAAAAACAAGAGCTGGTAGATCTGTTAAAGGAGTATGTGGATGTGTTTGCATGGTCGTACCAAGACATGCCAGGTTTAGATCCAGAAGTTGCAGTACATCGATTGCCTATCAGATCAGAATGTACGCCGGTCCAACAGAAATTGAGAAGGATGAAGCCAGATATGTTGTTAAAGATCAAAGAAGAAGTGAAAAAGCAGCTGGAGGCGGGGTTCTTAGAAGAGGCCAGATACCCAGAATGGCAGGCAAATATAGTCCCGGTACCAAAAAGGGATGGAAAAGTAAGGATGTGTGTGGACTACCGGGACTTGAATCGAGCTAGCCCGAAGGACAATTTCCCTTTGCCACATATTGATGTTCTAGTAGACAACACCGCAGGGTATTTTTTATTTTCTTTTCATAGACGAATTTTCTTGGATACAATCAGATCAAAATGGCGCCAGAGGACAGGGAAAAGACTGCGTTTGTCACAGCCTGGGGGGTATTCTGTTATAAAGTTATGCCGTTTGGGTTAAAGAATGCCGGGGAGACGTATCAAAGAGCCATGGTGAACCTTTTCCATGATATGATGCACAAGGAGATTGAAGTGTATGTTGATGATATGATTGTTAAAGCTCGGTCAGTGGAAGAACATTTGTTGAACTTGAGAAAGCTCTTTGAAAGACTTCGAGAGTTCCAGCTTAAACTCAACCCGTCAAAATGTACTTTTGGGGCCACTTCAGGGAAGTTGCTTGGATTCGTAGTCAGTGAGAAAGGGATTGAAGTAGATCCGGACAAAGTAAAAGCCATTCAAAATCTCCCCCCGCCAAGGAATCAAAAAGAGGTTAGAGGATTTTTGGGTAGGTTGAATTACATTGCTCATCTCATTTCCCAGCTAACAGCAAAATGTGATCCAATCTTTAAGTTGCTCAAGAAGAAAAATCCAGGAGAATGGGATGAGGATTGTCAAGCTGCTTTTGATAGGATTAAAGAATATCTCTCCAACCCACCAGTGTTAGTACCTCCAGTAAGAGAAAGGCCCGTGATCTTGTATTTAACGGTTCTTGAGAATTCAATGGGTTGTGTATTGGCGCAGCAGGATGAAACTGGAAAGAAAGAGCGGGCAATTTACTATTTGAGCAAGAAATTCACTGATTACGAAGTCAAATACTCAGGTTTGGAGAAGATGTGTTGCGCACTCGCATGGGCGGCTCATAGGCTAAGACAGTATATGCTCTATCACACTACTTGGTTGGTCTCCAAGTTAGATCCGATTAAGTATGTGTTCGAAAAACCCGGCTTATCAGGAAGAATAGCTAGATGGCAGGTTTTATTGTCTGAATATGATATAGTATATGTGTCTCAAAAAGCAATCAAAGGAAGCGCTGTAGCAGAATTCTTAGCTGATCGAGCTAGCAAAGATTATGAACCGGTGCAGTTCGAGTTCCCAGATGAAAACCTGATGGCAATATGCCAGGTAGAGGAGGTAAAAGAGGAGGGAGAAACATGGACTATGTACTTCGACGGGGCATCAAACCTGTCCGGACAGGGGATATGTGCAGTATTGATATCCCCTGAGGGTGATTATCTCCCAGCTACAACTCGATTAATGTTCCTGGCCACAAACAATGTGTCAGAATATGAAGCTTGCATTTTGGAAATTCATATGGCATTGGAAAAAGAAGTAAAGAAGTTGGAGGTTTATGGTGATTCAGCCTTGGTAATTTACCAAATGAAGGGATAATGGCAGACGAGGGAGCCAAAGTTAGTTAAATACCAAGACCATATGATGGAATTAGTCAAATCCTTTGAGAAGATTACATTTCATCATGTACCTAGAGAAAATAATCAGTTGGCAGACGCATTAGCAATCCTCGCGTCAATGTTTAAAGTGGGAACAAACACAGAGATTCAGCCAATTCGAGTTCAGATAAAGGATTCCCCGGCCATGTGATGAGTGTGGAGGATGAAGTAGATGGGAATCCATGGTATTTTGATATCCTCCAGTACATCAAGTACCAGAAATACCCAGAACATGCCACAGAAAATGATAAGAGAGTAATTCAGAGAATGGCCATGGGTTATCTCCTGGAAGGTGATACTTTATACAGGAAAAGTCGTGACCAAACGTTGCTTAGATGCGTGGGTTCAGCAGAAGCCAAGAGGGTTATAGAAGAAGTGCACAAAGGTTCATGTGGGAGTCATGCTAGTGGGCACAAGATGGCAAGGCAGATTATGCGACCAGGGTATTATTGGTTAACATTGGAAACCGATTGTATCAAGTATGTCAGAAAATGCCATGAGTGTCAAATTTACGCAGACCAAATTCACGTGCCCCCAAACCCATTACATGTAATGTCAGCTCCATGGCCTTTCTCAATGTGGGGTATATATGTGATTGGAGTTATTAATCCCAAGGCTTCAAATGGGCATAGATTCATATTGGTGGAAATCGATTACTTTACAAAATGGGTTGAGGCAGCTTCATACACGAGTGTTACTCAAGCAGTAGTCACCAAGTTCATCAAAAGGGAGATTATCTGCAGATATGGGTTGCCGGAAAGGATTATTACTGACAATGCATCCAACTTGAACCAAGGGTTGGTGGAAGAAACTTGTAAACAGTTCAAGATTGTGCATAGTAACTCAACCATTTACAGACCTAAGATGAATGGTGCAGTGGAGGCAGCCAATAAGAATATTAAGAAGATTGTGGCAAAGATGACGGAGACGTATAGGGATTGGCACGAGAAGCTTCCTTTTGCTCTTCATGCTTATCGGACTTGTGTTAGGATCTCAACTGGGGCAACTCCGTACTCTTTGGTATATGGAATGGAGGCCGTGGTACCAATCGAGGTGGAAATACCATCCATACGGGTATATCGAGAGACTAAATTGGAAGAGTCTGAATGAGTTCAAGAGAGGTATGATCAGCTCAACTAGGTTGACGAGAAAAGGGTAACGGCTTTATCTCATGGCCAAATGTACCAAAAGAGGATGGAGCGAGCATTTAATAAGAAAATACGCTCGAGAGAGTTCAAAGAAGGAGACTTGGTACTGAAAAAGATTATACCAGAACAGGGTGACCCAAGGGGTAAGTGGGCACCTAACTGGGAAGGCCCATTCGTGGTAAAGAAGGCATTTTCTGGTGGGGCATTGATTTTACAGGAAATGGATGGGGAAGAGTTTCCTAGGCCTATCAACTCTGACACAGTCAAGAAATATTATGCCTAAAAAAAAAAACCTGGGCCTAAAAAAGAAAGAGGTCGCAAAAAGAAAAATGAAATATAAGGAAAGGTCCAAGCTGAAAACCCGCAAAGGGTGGCTTGCATCCATTAGGGGTCACTTGAGTTGAAAACCCGAAAAGGGCGGCTCAAGTGAAGGATGGAAAAGAAGGAACTTGGGTTGAAAACCCGAAAAGGGCGACTCAGGTGGAAGATGGAAAGGCATAGTCTGTTGGCATTACACTTCAAGAGAATCTCTTAAGGTCAAAAGGGTAAGGATCTGGTCCAGACTGAGTTGGGTAAGGCAACATAAACCAATTCCGAAGAACCTTCGGCTAACGTCACAAAACCGTCGTTGGAGTATTCATCGACATGAGGTTCTATCTCTTCAGCATGTTTTATCAGTATAGGTATTAAATTCCTTGTTACGTAAGTTTATCTCTTTGTACACACTAATGAAATTTCAAAGTTTTTTTGGTAAAATTTATTTTCCCTTTGTATTTACATTTCCTAAATAAATATTGGTTTTGTTTTTCATTGTTTAAAAATAATTGCTGAAAAAGACATGGGAATGGTCGCTTTTAATTGCTCAAGAGGAGGTATTAGTAAAAGATATGAAGGAACATGAATCATTACTCGGGGCAAAGGATTCGAAAGGAATAAGGGTGAAGTATCAGTAATAGCATGGGGATATGAGACCAGGAGAGATTAAGGTCGCAGATGAGGGTTTGGAAGAGGAAATCTAAGGCCAAGAAGTCAAGACGAACACAAGGAAGCTATATGGTTACTGATTAATTTGGCAAAAGAAATATATTTGAACCAAACCATATACATTTTGCATCACACTTATCATCAGCATACAACATTGCATTAACAACCAGGCAGTGCATCACCATTCTAACTTGCATCGAAACATACTTTTCAAAGAAATTTTCAGGAGTTCAGATGACTCGGTGTAGTATCTTCAAAATAGGCTTCAAATGATTCAGTGTGGTCCTTCCTCATGATTTTAGCCTTCATTGAAAAGGGTGTCTACGTCTTTGCGCACTTCCTAATTCTCAAAAGGACGCAAACTACTTTTTGCGGACTTCCTGATAGTTAGAAAGCGCGCAAAGAGGGGCAGCTGTAGAAACCTATTTTTTTTCCTCTATCCTTTAGTTTAAATCAATTCATTTCTTATTCGGCATTAGGGCCGCCCAAGGGTATTTTGGTCATTTTTGCACCCAGGGGCATTTTGGTCATTTTTGTGTTCACCTGCAATTTAGATTAGCTAATTCATTTAGATGAATTTTAATGTATACTTTAGGAGTTTTTGCATATTTTCATTTAGGGATTTGGCATTATGGTTTTCAATTAGTATTGCCGCATTTTCATTTAGTAATTTGGTATTGTTCCACTCACTTAATAATTTAGCTTTGTAGTAATTTAATCCGGTTTAGTCCATGGGCTAATTAACCCTCAATTTAGTATTTGGTTAGGCATTGCATAAATAGGGTTTGCATTTTGATTACTAAAACATTTTTTCTTTACTTTACATGTCTAATTAATCTCTTTAAGTCAAATACCATAATTTAGAGGATATATTAGAAAGAGAAGTAATTTCATAAGTCATAATAACTTGCATTACATGACTTCATGCATCACTCACACTCAAAGTTGAAAAATACAAAAAAGGATTATTTACATTTCATGTTACATTTTGCATTAGCACTCACGAATAGGTTTTAATCTACATGCCTAGTTATCAATTGTTTTCCTCTGGTTTGTCCTTTGAACATTTTCTTGCTTTTCCTCTTTTCTCCATGACCACTTCAATGGTTTGCAGGCGCAAGAATCCCAAAGACTATGACCTCATAACTTGCAAGAGGGAATTCAGAAAATGGAATGTTTCCCAAGGAAATAGAGGCGTGCACACTATTAATTAGTGTACACGCCAAATGAGTTTATTGAATACGCTTGGGAACAGGAGCTTTAGGGCAACATGAAGCACGAGGAATGAGATTTGGCCTCATTCTCGAATTGTCAATGAAGCCACAAGAAGGACAAGAGCAAATGTATTAGTAACAGGTAGAAGAAAGTGCGAGGAAAAGCTAAAAATGGAAAAATACGAAAAGCTGCATGATGAGTTACAGCAAGCATGGAAAAGAAAAGGCCAATCAGCAAAGTTAAAAGATAAATGTGAAAGGGGAACCCACAACTTAGAACAGGACTGTGGCAATTGCAGGGGATGAAGGTTCAAAGCAGGAAATACAATGGTTTAAAAGCAAGGCAGAAACTGAATATGCCAGCAAACAGGGCTCAAAATGACAAGGTCGATTCAGTTAGCCATTTATTCAGTACAGTCTCAAGCAGTTACATAATACCATTAAAGATGTCAATGGTTGTCACCAAGCAAACATGTCAAGGCCCAAACTTGGGAAAGCAGTAGATGTCATAAGCAAGCTAGACAGACCCAAGCAAGTCCGATCCTAAAAATGCTCTAATCACAGGGAGGCCAAGGCAGTGCATACTGAGTAAGGGATTATCATCATTTCAGAATGAAAGCAACAACAGAACATGAATGGATTAGGTAAAGGCATTGAAACAAGCCTGTTAAATACCAAATATAGTGTCACGAACAAGCATCCCTGATATGCTACATTAGTTGGAAAAAATGCAAAGCCATATAGTGATGATCAGTAGCAAAATAGAACTGTGTCAACACTGTTCTTCCCAACCAAAAGAGGTTCATCAAGGCCATTCAATAATCAAGAGAAGTGGCATCACAACAGTGGGAGGAGAAATACAAGAATTAAGTGCAAATAGAAAGTAATTCAGTCACAAGCAAGGCCAGATTATAACAGACAATTCACAGGAACATGGCAGGGTTGACATCTCAAGGATTCATTTAGTCTCAAGTAATTTTGTAGGTGATATCAACATATAAGTGGTACTATGAGCAAACAAGATCCCAAACTTACATAAGCAACAGGAAATTCACTCCAAAAGGCAATTACACAAAATTTCAAAGGATTTCATTTCGGTATACCTTAACAGGGATCCATTAGTTCGAAAGTCAACAGACGAGGCTCTAGTTGACATGGCAGGTGTATATTGGCCCCGAGCATACATCAAAGTTGTCTCATTAGCCACATCATTGGCCACGTCAGCACCTATAGAGGGGAGAACACACGTGAGATAGGAAAATTAAAAAAAGTAAGTAAGACAAATTGGAAATTTCAAAGAGGAAAAAGACTCACCTTGCCGACATGGCACCCACCAATTGGTCCCATAGGGATCCAAATTTGGCCGTATTTGCCACCTCACCAATCCAAAGGGTGTATGCAGGGAGTGAAGCGAGGTTAGGGGAAACCAGACAAAAAATAATAAGGGAAAACCGCGTCAAAATAACAATGGTCCTCGACACCTTTTACCTCAAATCGACACCTGTAGAAGACAACAAACGGAATTAAAATCATGAAATAAAAAAAATGAAAATTGAGGGACCATAGGATAAAGAAAGAATCTACGGTCAGGGCGAAAACTTGGAGGTTTTTATACCCCATTTCAGAGGATTTTAAAGGAGGAGGGTTTTGGAAACAGTAAGAACAATTAGGGTTCTGAAAATCTTAGGTTTTTTTCGAAGAAATTAAAAAAAAAAAGAAAGGGAAAACAGGAGGAAAATCTTCGAAGAAGGCTTAACTAGCTTTGGGATTTCATCCCAAGCCGTGAAGGAAGCCCGAGATCCCCTGTTCTTTTTCTTGAAACTCTTCTTCAAACAAAAAAAGATAGTTTGTTTTCGGGTCTCATGGTTCGTTAGCCATAGATTTCGTTTTTTTTTTTAGGAAAAGGGGGTTTCTTTCGTTGTTGGGTGGTGATTAACGGAGGAAAGGTTTGGTTTCGCCGTCGGTAGTGGAGAAAACGGCGCTGCATAGGGGAGTTAGGGTTCGGGTGAATCGGAAAAAGGGGAAGAAGAAGAAGGAGGTTAGGCGGTAAAGGCTTTTCAGAACATATATATAGGTGACTTTCTAAACCCTACTAAGTTTTCTTTTTATTCAATTAAGTCTAAAAATTTATGCTCCTATTCACCTAAAGACTAAACGTTGTTGGAGTGCTTAGACCTATCCTCTGGTTTGTTGGTCGATTCAATGGGGTCCTTGTAACTTCATCATGTTGATCAATCTGGCCCTTTGTAGATTAATTCCATAATAAAAATCAAATCTTTTAATTAAAATAAGTCCTTTTAATCGTAAAGATGATGAAAATAGGATATTTGGCTAAAATATATAACCTTTGGCTTAAAGATTCAACCTTTGAATAAAAGATTGAATTTTTAAGTAAATTGGTAAATAAAAATGTCATCTTTGAGTAAAAGATTGAATCTTTAGAGTAATTAGTAAATAAAGATTTAACCTTTGAATAAAAGATTGAATTTTTAAGTAAATTGGTAAATAAAAATGTCATCTTTGAGTAAAAGATTGAATCTTTAGAGTAATTAGTAAATAAAGATTTAACCTTTGAATAAAAGATTGAATTTTTAAGTAATTGGTAAGTAAAAATGTCATGTGAGGGTAAAAGATTGAATCTTTAGAGTAATTAGTAAATAAAGATTTAACCTTTGAATAAAAGATTGAATTTTTAAGTAATTGGTAAGTAAAAATGTCATGTTAGGGTAAAAGATTGAATCTTTAGAGTAATTAGTAAATAAAGATTTAACCTTTGAATAAAAGATTGAATTTTAAGTAATTGGTAAGTAATAATGTCATGTTAGGGTAAAAGATTGAATCTTTAGAGTGATTAGTAAATAAAGCTTTAACCTTTGAATGAAAGATTGAATTTTTAAGTAATTAGTAAATAAAATGTTACCTTTAAATCAGAAGTTCAAACTTTTAGGGCTATTAGTAAATAAATTGATTAGTTTTTGAAAGGAAAATGTTTGGAAAGATAGATTACAGTAAGATAAGATTAAGCGAAATTTAAAACTTAAGTATGTGTTAATCAAGTTTAAACCTTTTAAACTTTGTGGATTTAATCATTATGCTTAATTATTTTGTCTTTGTTTTGTTATTTTTGGGCTTCCATATTTGTCATAATTGAGTGTGTTGACATGTTTGGATTTCTATTATATTTGAGCCTTGCGCTTGGACAGTATTTAGGGTTTAGAAGCTTAACTATCTTAATCCGGCCTAAGTTTGAATAAAATTAAGGCTTAGAAGTTAGCGTTAGTTGCATGTGCATCCATATTTAAATTATGAGATTGGGTTGTTGTTGCCATGATCATAAGACTGAATTAAAATGACTCCCGTGAAGGGAAAGGAGGGCGGCTCATTCATGCGTGTCTGAGTTTGCTTGACTTCTACCGGAGGCTTGGAAATTTCCGGAGGTCGTTTACCATTTATTAGGAGGCGGCCGAAGGTGTTCCTCGTGTAATTGATGGGTAATTAAGTTTAAAAAGAATCTCATGCATCATATGCATCCACGCATTCAAGCAGTAAAGTAGTAAAAAGGGGTAATCAGTAATCAGTAAAAAGAGCTTAAACAGAGTGAAGGTGATGGTAATCAGTAAATCAGTAAAAAGAGATTAATCAAAATCAAAGTGATGGTAATCAGTAAATCAGTAAATCAGTAAAAAGAGATTAATCAAAGTCAAAGTGATGGTAATCAGTAAATCAGTAATCAAGTAAAAACATAGTAATCAGTAAATTGATAATTAAGAGTCAAGGTAAGAAATTAATCAGTAATTAAGAGTCAAGGTAAAAATAGTAATCAGTAAATCAGTAATTAAAAGTCAATGGATTGATCGGTAAATCGATACTTAAGGGAGAAAGTAAAATTAGTGATCAGTAAAGAGAAAAATGGTGAAATGGTAATTAAATTCAAGAGAGTAATTAGTAAAAGAAAAATGGTAAAGAGTAAAGAATAATCAGTAAAGAGTAAAATAGTAATCAGCAAAAGACAGCCATTAAGAGTAAAATAGTGATCAGTAGAAGGTAGTCATTAAGAGTAAAACAGTAATCAATGAGAGCAAAGTGGTAATTAGTAAGAGTCAAATAGTAATCAGTAAGAAGTAAAAGAGTAATCAGTTAAAAAGGAGCAGAAAATAGTAATCAATAAAAGAATAAAATGGTAATCAGTAAAAAGTAAAAAGGTAATCAACCAGAGTAAAATAGTAATCAGTACAAGATAAAGAATAATCAGTAAAATAATGATGGTAATCAGTAATTCAGTAAAAGGTGAGTAAAAAGAAAAGTAAAGTATGAAAAAGGATAGTCAAACAAGGATAAAAGAAGAAAAGTCGGTTTTAAGAAAGAATAAATGGAAAAAGAAAGAGAGAGAGTTTAAAGGCATGAAAATATAGTAGCAACCGATAATAGAAACCCACAGTTAAGTCTAGATTAGTCAGTGCCGTCTTTTGACGGGCGTCGTGGGGGTGCTAATCCTTCCCCACACGTACCCGACTCCCGGATCATAGGACTCTGGTTAGAAGACCGTTTATTAGGTTTAGTGTTACCTTCGCCAAGCTTAGGTTAACATTAGGCTTAATAATCTGATAGGTGGCTAATCACACCTAGGTTAAAAAAGATTAGTGGCGACTCCCCTTAGGTTTTAATATTCTTTAAGTCGTTAAACGGTAGGGTTCGGAGACCCCGGACCCGGACGTTGCAACACCTGCATGAGTACAGCACCAATAGCAAAGCCTGATGCATCAGTTTCTACCACAAACGCTTTGGTGAAATCTGGTAGAGCTAATACAAGTGGATTTGTCATGGCTTGCTTAAGCTCGAGGAAAGCCTTGGAAGCAGAGTCTCCCCATTCAAATCCATCATTTTTCAACAAATCATGTAAAGGTCTGCATATAGCTCCATAATTCTGCACAAACCTTCTGTAATACCCTGTCAAGCCCAAAAATCCCCTCAACTCAGTCACATTTTTGGGAGTTGGCCAATTAATAATAGTTGTTATCTTCTTAGGGTCAGTTTCCACCCCCTTTGTAGTGATGAAATGTCCTAAGTATTCCACTTTGTGCTGTGCAAAAGAGCATTTGCTTCTTTTAGCAAACAATGTGTGCTGCCTCAAAAGCTCAAAAGTGGTCTGCAAATGTTCCAAATGATCGACCAAGTTTTTGTTGTATATTAAAATATCATCAAAGAAGACCAAGATGAACTTCCTGAGATGTGTTCTGAAAACATCATTCATGAGGCCTTGAAAAGTAAAAGGGGCATTTGTGAGACCAAAAGGCATGACTACAAATTCGTAGTGCCCATCATGAGTTTTGAAAGCTGTTTTGTGCACATCTAGAGGGTACATTCGAATCTGGTGATACCTTGACCTAAGATCAATTTTTGAAAACCAAACTGCACCATGTAGTTCATCTAAAAGTTCATCAATGATTGGTATTGGGTACTTATCCTTCACTTTGTTGTTGTTCAAAGCTCTATAATCAATGCACAACCTTCAAGTGCCATTCTTCTTCTTAACAAGCACCACAGGAGAGGAAAAGGGACTACTACTTGGTTGAATGACCCCTGATTGAAGCATTTCTTGCACCATTTTCTCAATAAATCCTTCTGACAAGCAGAATGTCTATAAGGTCTGAGATTAATGGTTGTTAACCCGTCTTTCAAAGGTATTTTGTGATCATGTAATTTTTGAGGAGGCAGTTCTTTAGGTTCTTCAAAGATATCACCGTACTTTTCCAATAGATCCTGTATAGTTGGAGGAATCTGTTCCATTCCATCAGTTTGCAATGTGATATTATTCAACTCTACAACTGCTTTTCCTTGAACCTGAATACAGTTTATGTGAACCAAGGAACATTCCCCACCTTGAGAAATGGCTTTGTCCATGGCTTTTGCCCCCACTGTTTTGAACTTTTGAGCCATATTGCCACCTCGTAGCACAAATTTCCGACCATTAACTGTAAATTCCATCCGTAGTTCCTTAAAGTTCCAATTAATATCTCCCAAAGTCTCCAACCATTGTACCCCAAGCACCATGTCACAACTTCCCAATGGTAAGAGCAGTACATCAGTAACAAACAGAGAGCCTTGCAAAGTCCATGATAAATTTTTGCAAGCTGCGAAACAAGCTAAACTGTTGCCATTAGCCACATCTACTTTCATAGGTTTAACTTGGATAATTTTGCAGCCAAGTTTCTTAGCAACATTAACATCCAGAAAGTTGTGAGTGCTACCAGAATCAATTAGAATATGCAAAGGATGTTTCCCCACAAAGACAGTGACTCTCATGGTTTTATACCCCTCATAAACAACACCAGTTAAAGCATGAACTGAGATTCTCAATTAAAGCATCAGAATCTTCATCTAATTCAAGCTCAAGTTTTCCATGTTCATCATTTTCATCAACTTCTACCATATATAATTGTCTTTTGACACATTTATGTCGAGGAATATACTTTTCTTAGCACCAAAAACAGAGTCCTTTGGCTCTTTTTTCATCAAACTCAACATTGCTTCTAATTCTTCCTTTGTCATTAGAATTAGCCCTTCTTGTAACACCAGAGGTTACTAGAGTGGTAGCAGCAGGCAATAATAGAGTTCTTTTATCATTACCATTTGAACCAAGCAGTGAAGGTGGTTTCCTAGCTTGAAATTCAGATTATAAGGTACTGATAGTGGATTCTAGCAATCTAGCTAATGTCACAACATGCTTAATGGTTTTAGGCATAAACATCCTAACAAACTGTTCTATTGCAGGCTTCAATCCACTCAAGAAGAAATCAATTGCATATTCCATAGTAATTCTTACTCGACCTAACAAGTATTCAAATCTCTTGTAGTATTCGAGCACAGTACCAGTTTGTTTTAATGCCAATAGCTCGGCCATCGGACTTTGAAAGAGATTCTCACAAAATCATGACTCCAAAGCCATCACATACTCCTCCCAAGTCAGATCGCCACCATGGTCAGTGTATAAAACCAAATTCTGTTGCCACACCAGAGCTTCACCTTCCATGTTCATGGAAGCCATCTTGACCTTAAGATCTGTAGGCGTTTGATCAAGATTGAAGAACTGTTTGCAATGGAAAAGCCATCCCGATAAGTTTTCACCATCAAAACGAGGGAATTCTAGTCGTGTCCTCCTCGTAATATAGTGTTGTTGTTTATAAGCGCCACCTTAAGCTCCGTTGTGAGAAGCAACAGTTGATGACAATTCAGGAACCTGGAGCTGAGTCATGATCTATGCTTGCTGCAAATTCAAGGCTGTAATATCATTGCGCAGAGATGCAACAGTTTGATTTTATGTCTGCTCCTGATTCAGAAGCATTTGCTCCTGACTCTGAAACTTAGCTAGGATTTCCTTCATTGTTTCTTCCAATCTGCGTACATCGTCAGCTTTGGTCATCTTGCCGGCGCCGGGATCGGAGCTCTGATACCAATGGTACCGGTAAAAATGGATCAAGAAGAAGATCAGGGAAGAAGAAGTATAGAGAACTTCCTCCGAGAACTAGCTTCAATATTGGCGGGAAAATGCCATTTGAGGAATAGAGAGAATTAGGGAAAATAGAGAGATTTTATTAATAGCCAAATCAATAGTTTGTTTACGGACTCTAGAGTGTCCTTTTATAATCCTAGGCACTCAAAAAGATCAACAGAAATGAACAAATGAAATTGCTTCCTACAAAAACGCAAAACTGACTCCACAAGTTTGGCACCAATTCTTCACTTTTGAATTTCTTCAAATGTTACTTACCACGTGTCTTGCTCTGCATGCCACCCACGTGCTCAACTTTTACTGCGTATCAATAAAACAGTCTCATTCTCTCTCAGCACTCTAGTCTCTTCTATCTCAAGATATTCGTTCTCTCTCTTTTATTTCGTACCAGCGACAGTCTTGAAGAGAGGAAGGAAGTAACAAACCGCAAACGGCATGGGGCAGCAAGGCAATGGGACGCGTACAACGGCCGGCGAAAGTCCAGGAACAAGGAGTCGACAGTTGACAAAGAGGTGTGGGAGATTTGTTAGTGGGAAACCAAATTTCATAATTCTAAAATCAACCCAAATTTGATTCGGGGTTTTCAATCTCGTTTTTCAATTCTCTTATTTTATTTTATTAGTTTATATAATTTTCAGATTTTGGGAAAAAAAACTTGAAAAAACCAGATATGCCACTCGGCATTTTTGTGCCAACAAAGGACCGATTGAAACCCGGTTTAACTGGTATATCCGAAATCGGAAATTTGTGCCACGTTGGACAAAAAGGCAAAAATTTACTCTTGTAGGATTAAGCCCAAACGTAAGAAAGTATGTCGCCGCACTGTGCGATTCGCCTTTAACATCGACAAGATCGCTGATAAAGTAAATGCGAGGCTCAATGGGTGGAAGGCGAAGACTTTGAGTTTAGTTGGGAGAGCGACCTTGATTGGTTCTGTCACATCGGCGATTCCGACCTATACTATGATGACAGCCCTATTACCAAATGGGATGGTGGAAGAAATTGATAAGGTGAATATCGTACCGCCAAGCAGCGAACAAGCGTGGCTAGCAACTTGACGGGGCCGTTAGGTTGAGGGGGTAAAACGTCCCAAAATTGAAGTTCAGGGGGCAAAATGTCCAAGATTGAAATTCAGAGGGGGAAAATGGTAGATAAGTCGGTTATTTAATCAAACAAGAATTCTTTTTAGTAGACTTGAAATTTAAGCCTAAAGCATAGTACAGTCAAGTGAATTTTATGGAGGATATAGTAATCATTGACGAAACACATCAGAGGAGTACTACCAATTTACTCGTACAAAACAAAATTTACCTGCTCTGCTCATCCTACCAGTTAAAGCAATGGAACAATTTTGATATAAAAATGCCAGATTTCAAACTCATCCAACAGATATGTTGTTGGGGTAACCAGAAGAATTTTTAATTTGATACTAGTTTAACCTCAAGAAATGGAATGATTTGAGCTGAATGAGATAAGTAATTATCTTATAGACTCCACTTTTCCACACATGAAATATAGAGCAAGTTTACCAATAATCAAATATTAATAGACATAACAAAAGAAGGCAAACAAAGACCAAAGGAAGAAAAATAAGACCTGAAATGTCTTCCATTTCATCGGATAATGAATCTTAAACATGACAGTTGTCCTAATATTAATGGAACTAACAATGTGGAGCTTGGTATGATCCTTACACGTGCATTTCACCATTCACAAGTTGCAGCAAAGATATTATGCGAAGAGGGTTCCTTAATAATCTTTTCCCAGAAAAAAACACTTGTGAGACTTGTTTCATCGTTGGCCTCAGTTTTGGATCAGCATTTAGGCATGCTAATGCTATTGCAGCCACAAGAACTATGCTCCCTGCGACCATCTTACATGTTGGAGGCGAGAGACGTGGATCCAATACATCAATCAACATTATATTTTTGCAAAGATGATGGTCCCGCCGATAACAACGATAAAAGTTCACCCGGATGCTTTCCCACCAATGTTTCCAATGCCAAAACTCCAAAGCTATAAACATCACATTTTTCTGTAACAACCCTTGTATAGGCAAGCTCTGCATTTATCAACAAATAAGGAACATGAAAATGCATAAAAAATATGTAAAATGATACTATAAGATTAAAGACCCTTTTTGCATACCCAAACCAAAAAAAAATTAAATGACTTGAAGAGGATATATAACATCACCTGGAGCAACATAGCCATAAGTGCCAATAAGCCTTGTTTGATTTAAAGAATCAGGATCAAGGATTCGAGCCGTCCCAAAATCAGAAACAAAAGCCTCCAAGTCAGAGTTCAACAAAATGTTGCTACTTGATATGTCTCGGTGAACTATGATTGGTGTGCATTCATAGTGCAAGTAAGACAAAGCATGAGTTGTGCTTTTGACAACATTCACCCTTTTCTTCCAATCCAACTCCACAGCTTCAACATCGTTTTTGAGAACCCGCAACAAGCTCCCTTTTTCCATGTATTAGTAAATCAAAAACATGCAATGCTTGTGTAGACAATACCCATATAGTTTCACAATATTTCGATGTCGGATCTCTGTCAGAAACTTTATCTCATTTCTGAAACTTCTGTCAAAAACAGGTTCCTCTGCCTCAAGACGATGAAGCTTCTTCAAAGCAACTACTTTGCCACTTGGTAGCTTTGCTCTATAGACAATTCCGTAACCACCAGTTCCAATGCAGTATCAGATGTCAAAATCATTTGTTGCAGCTATGATGTCCTCATATGCTATCTTTCCATTGAAGTTCCATATTGAGAACATATCTCCATTCTTGGTGCTTTGCATGATGTTACTTAGGTTGACCTTGACTTTCGTCCTTCTCCCCCACAGTAAAAATAAACACTCAAGAACAATTAGAAAAGCGAGGAATATGCTAACCGGCACAGATATTTGGAGATTGATACTAGTCCTTGTTCCTAAAGAATATGTTGGAGGTGGATGACAGGGATAGATTGCTAAATTTTTGTTCCCACCATATACCGCTTCAAGCTGATCTTTTTCCTGACAGCTAGAATTTCCGTTAAGTGGCCCAAGAGGATTAGATGGAACATCTCCTGACAGATTATTATTTCTTAGATCTAGTTCGTATGGCCGCGGAAGGTTTCACATTTGATAAGGAATGAGACCTTCTAGATTGTTGTTGTTCAAGTTCAACCCTTGTAATTTGGAGCAATTACCAATTTGAGGCGGAATAGGTCCATTCAACTGGTTATAAGAGAGGTCCAACAAAGTGAGTGATCCCAAATTTCCAATTTGAAATGGAATTGGTCCAGTCAAGTTATTTGAAGACAAGTCTAAGGAGATCACTGCTTTTAAGTTGCCAATTTCCTTGGGTATGGGACCTTCTAAAAAATTTGAATGAAGGTTTAGATCACGCAACTTTTTCAAGTCTCCAATGTTTGAAGGGATGGAACCAGTGATTCTATTGGAGTTGAGGTATAAATCTTCTAATTTAAGCAAATGACCAATAGAAGAGGGAATTGGACCAGTTAAACGATTGAAGCTAAAATCTAAGTAGATTAGCTCCCTGAGATTCCTAATTTCAGATGGAATCAAACCATTGATTTGATTATTATTATGAAGGTCTAGATATTCTAATTTTGTCAAATTACCCAAAGTGTTCAACTGACCAACAAGCATGTTATCTGACAGATCTAAAGTCACCAAATCCTTTAAGTTCCCAATTTCTAGAGGGATGGATCCATTAATTTGGTTTCCAGCAAGAGATAGAAATGTGAGACTAGCTAATTGACCAAAAGTCGAA
The DNA here is from genome assembly GCA_001974805.1 of Corchorus capsularis. Taxonomy (NCBI): domain Eukaryota; kingdom Viridiplantae; phylum Streptophyta; class Magnoliopsida; order Malvales; family Malvaceae; genus Corchorus; species Corchorus capsularis. The sequence continues at coordinate 36,461 of AWWV01012147.1, read as the reverse complement.
GGGATTTGACCAATTATTCCACAATGGCTCAGGTCCAGAACCATAAGAGCCTTCAAATTCCCAATTTCTGCAGGGATGAAACTATTGAACCAATTCGCTCTCATTTGCAACTGGGTAAGATTGGTTAAAAGACCAAAACCCAATGGAATTTGCCCTGTGAGCTTGTTCCCGCTCAAATTCAAAGCAACCAGATTTTTCAGATTCATTACTTGTTGAGGAATTGAACCATATAGATTGTTATATGAAATATCCATAACTTCCAATTGGGTGAGTTTTCCAAGTGAAGAAGGAAACTCACGAGAGAGAGAGACAATTTAAGGACAAGTTGAGATATTTGAGTGATGGAAGATTACATATCTCAGACAGTATGCTCCCATAGAGTCCTCGAGCTGCAAGGTCAAGACCGACTAGGTTTCGAAAGGCGGAGAAATTCATATTTTGTAATTCATCATCATTCAGCCGCGGTAACTCCCTAGGCAGAAAAATGTTGGTGATGCTTCCAACTCTATTGCATGTTATACCAGGCCATGTGCAACGTTGGGAGGTATCAATCCTATTCCACCAGTCACTCTGGAGCAGGGCTCGGGCTTCTGATTCTAGACAAGTTGATGACACTAAAATGGTTGTGGAATAGGAAAGAACGACAATGGTAATCCACACTCCTACCAAACAACCCCTAATTAACTTCAACGACGTCACTTTTGCAAGTTTCTGGTCAATAATTGCAAGTGTGGAACACACCCAAGACTTAAAGACTTAAATATATACTTGACTGGTCGTTGATCAAATCACAAGATAATTCCCCACAAACCAATAACAAATAGCTAGGGCAAGTAGGGGTCGAATCCACAGGGAATGTACGAATCAAAGTTAAATCTTACAAAAGAAATTCTAACCTAGAAAAGATATTTTTGGATTTTTCAAAATAGATTAATTAAACTAGAAAACAATTAAAAGAAATCTAAATTAAAGATCTAAAAGAGAATTTAGTAAAAACAATGAATAAAAAGCATACTTCTTCTCCTTTAGGTAACTACTTTGATCAAGTGAATCATGGATCATAGACACTAAACATAAATTTGGCTTAGATTGCAATCAATTAAGAATCATAAATTACCCCAAATCGGTATATAGCCTAAGACGTAGACATCAACTTTCATTGAAACAAAGTAATCCTCTTAATATCTTAAACAACTCCATTTGAATAATTGGTATAGGAGAGGAATACTCGACCCTCCAACATGCTAAGAAGAATTAACCCTCATCTCGCTGACAATTAATATCTATTGTTCCTAATCAAACATTCACCATGTGAAGAATCATAGGACAAGCATTAAGATTTACTTTTCCACATGCATGATAAATCAATACCAAACTTGCCTACATCGATTTCCATCTCGGCCTAAAGATTTCAACAAGGTTTGATATCCCATTGAACCTAGGACTCCTAGAATTACAATTGTTACTTGGACCAACTTTAGCTTGACTCAAGCTACTTGAATCTAACTATAGCATTCATAAATATCAAGATATGTTGTACACCAAATCAATCAAAGTATGAACACATAAGATGAAGTATAGAGATAAGAAACATATTCAAACGAAAAAAACTCAAATTATTAAGAACAAAAGTCTCACCATAGATTCATTGATCAAAAGTACCTAAGGAAAAGAAGTATAAAGGATTAGCTACTCATGGATTGCAAGCAATCCATGAGAGACTTACAATGCTAGAGGCCGGCGGCAGCCTCCCTTCTTCCTATCGACGCAAAACCTAGAGAGCAGATATAAGTTGTAATATGCTAGGTTGGTGCTAGGGTTTTAGACTTAAGAGGGTATTTATAGAGGGTGGCTTAGGGTTAATTTAGAGCTAAAAAAACCCTAAGGACGTGCTGGGCTGCTCTCCAAGTCTTCAAGCTAGTCCAAATAAGAATTTGGGCTCAATTGGATCAATCCCGCAAAACAGGCCCAAGACAGTTTCTGTCCGCGAACTTCAGGGGCATTTTCGTCCATGAAAACGTTCGAACTGGGCTTCGACCAAAACACGAAAGTTGTAGATCTTGGAGTTAGCTTTCCAACGGGTACTCATACGCCTCAAACGGAGCTCTGGATAAAATGATATGGCTAAAATACAGAAAGGTCGCCAAATCTGGAAACAAGTGAAGAGACTTCAAGGTGAAGACACGTATGATGGCATACTTGGCGCACGCATGGCTGGCCCCCGACTCCCCCTGGGCGCCCATGTCAATGGCTTGTGCGCCCAGGGCGTTGCTCTCAGGCCCCAGGTCACCTGCTCCCATGTGGTTGCTGGTGGCATGTCGGCTAGCGCTGGGCGCCCATATGGCATGCTTGGCACCCCATGTGGTTTGCCTCGCGCCCCATGTACTCCAGTGCTATGACACCTCTTAACATATCTTCTTGCCTTGAAATTCAACTTTGCTCCTTTGCTTCAAACTCTTGAAAATCAATCTTATGATGATAAAATTGACTCTTCAAGTTCTTCAATCACGATCATATTGGCTCCATTCTTCATCCAAAATGTCCTTGGAAAATATTTGTGTGAATAATCATCCAAAAAGGCTCCAAAAAGATACAAAATTGGTGATTTTGCACTTTTCTTCACTTTAGCACCTATAAACACAACTATACCAAATATAAGGCATAATCAAGCATAAAATACCCCAAAAGCATAGGAAAATGACCATAAAAATTTGCATAATTTTGGTCCGATCATATTTCCCGCACACTTAAGCTTTGCTAGTCCCTAGAAAACTACGGTTAATCCTAAGAAAACAGAAAAGGTTAGTCCTAAACTAAGCAGCATGAGATTCCACTTGATAACCATCAAAAGATTGACCTTATGTTCTTATCACTTAAGAGTCTATATGTATGAGATGCATGAGACAATTATACAATGATAATATGCATGGAAAAACATTCAATTCAAGAAAATTAATTGATATGCATCAATCATCAATCAAACATAAGAAATTAAATGAGATTGAATTTCAAGAAAGCTTCTCTATTTATGCAAAGTGTAAGCTCCAATGCTCTTGACGTGTGCTTCCTTTCCTTGTCTCCATTGCTTGATCGATTCCCTTGAACTGAAAATGCAAAATGACGTATAACTAAGAAAAAGAAAATTCAAAAGAAAAAGGATAGATGTTAGTGTATTGGGTTGCCTCCCAATTAGCGCCTTCATTTAATGTCTTTGGCTAGACATCCTCGTGGACTATTCTTCATTGGTGAAGGAACGTTGAGTGTGCTCCTTCAAAAGTTCCACGGTTATGTTGAAAGTGTCACTCATGGCTTTGAAAAGTTCAACTATAGCTCCATCAATTTTGAGTAACTTCTCTTGAGCTTCCTTCAATTTGTTGTTGATATCTTCACACGTGTTGTTGGAAATTTTGCCTCTTTCTCCAAGCTTCTCTTTGTTTTTCTTCTTGATCCAACTTGGAGGTGCAATTGCTTGAGTCAAAGCTTCCAATGCTTCATATGCGTCCTTCACAGTCCTATCAAACAAGGGTATGTTGTTGATGCTATCCACAAGAAGTTGATCATCGACTTCTAATCCTTGATAGAAGCACTCAATCAAAACTTGTTGTGAAATGCCATGTTGAGGGCAATTGGCACAAAGTTTCTTGAATCTCTCCCAAGCTAGGTGGAAATTCTCATCCTTGCGTTGTTGAAAGCTTGTAATCCTTTGCCTCCCCTTTGAAAGTTGTTCACTTGTCATGGTTGAAGATGTTGTACCTAACTCTTTCTTTACCCACTTTTTCACTACACAAACAAAATCATTAGTTTTCAAAGATAAATTCGATCAAAGTTTGGGATGAATTACATCACCATCAAACTCCATCGTCAATGAGCCATCAAAAACATCGATTTTGGTGTGAGAAGTCCTTAGGAAAGGTCTTCCTAACAAAAGAGGGCATTGATCCTTTGTAATTTCTCCTTCCATTTCCATAACAAAAATGTCAATAGGAAAAATTAAATGTTGCACTTTAATCAAAATATTCTCTAGCACACCTTTGGGATGTACCAAAGATCCATCGGCCAATTGAAGAACAACATCGGTGTATTTTAAAGAACCAACATTTAAAGTTTGATAGAAGGAATAAGGTATGACACTTAAAGATGCTCCTAAGTCAAGCATAGCATTATCAATGATAGTATTTCCAATTGAACAGGTAATCGAAAACATATCAGGATCCTTGCATTTTGGAGGTAAATGTCTTTGCAAAACAACAGAAGCTGTTGCTCCTACATTCAACTTACCTTGCAACCTTTTCTTGTTTGTACACAATTGCTTAAGAAGCCTTGCATACCTTGGTACTTGTTGAATTGCATCAAGAAGTGGGATGTTGACCTCGACCTTTCGAAAAATATCCAAGATGTCTTGATCTTCATCTTCTTTCATTGATTTCCTTGGCTTGGTTGGAAAAGGTTCCTTCTTTGAATCCAATTTGGACTTGACCACAGAAGTTTCCTTGGCTTTGGTTTCATCATCTTCAATCTTGATCTCCTTCACTAGCACATGCAATTCTTCTTCTTTCTTGCTTGTCCCTTCATCCATTGTAGGCTTTGTTGGATATGGTTCTTCCAACTCCTTTCCACTTCTCAAGGTAATAGCATTCACATTCTCCTTAGGGGGCACTTTTGATTGAGATGGGATCTTGTTTTGGCCTTGTGCTTTGAGCTCACTCACATCACTTGCCAATTGACCTAATTGCTTCTTGATGATCTCCATGGTCTCTCTCATTTGTTGCATTCCCTCAGAATAGTGTGAAGATTGCCTTGGATAGTTGTTCGGCCTTGCTTGATAAGCACCTTGGTTCCCATAAGAATTGTAGCTTCTTGGAAATGGTTCTTGTTTCCTTTGAAATCCCTCTTGCATTCCTAAAGCATTGACTTCTTCCACATCATCTTCGACCAAACTAGGGCACTTATCCGTGTGATGTCCTAATGAACAAATCCCACAAACCTTTGACATACTTGATAAGTTCGATTTGACCAAATCAGTGAGCAAAGCAATTTGTTGATTTGCTTCTTCAATTCGTTGCTCCAATGTAGAGGAGTAGGTTGAGACTTCATTGATCTTCCTAATGTTTCCATCTCTTTGTGCACAATTCTCGCGAGTACCAAATTGTTGTGTGTTGGCGGCCATATTCTCGATCAAAGTCCAAGCATTGGTGGGAGTTTTGTCGATGAAAGCTCCTCCACTTGCAGAGTCTATGGAAGACCTATCAAATGGGAGTAAACCTTCATAAAAATACTGAATAAGCAATTGTTGAGGAATTTGATGATTTGGACAACTTGAGCACAACCTCTTGAAACGTTCCCAAAACTTGTACATAGTCTCGCCTTGAGATTGCTTAATTCCACTTATCTCCTTTCGAATGCTTGAGGCTTTATGAACAGGATAGAATTTTTCCAAAAACAACTTCTTAAGGCTCGTCCAAGAAGTGATTGAACCACTAGGCATGTAGTACAACCAATCCTTTGCACGATCCAAAAGGGTAAAAGGAAAAGTTCTAAGTTTAAATTGCTCCTCAGAAATACCTTGCATCTTCATGGATGAACAAACAATTTGAAAATCTGTGAGATGTCGATATGGATCTTCTCCAGGCATACCATGAAATTTTCGCAATAAATGAATGAATCCAGACTTGATCTCAAAATTTTCTTCATTGGTTGGATAATGAATTGCTAAGCGTTGTGTAGTCACATTTGGGGCAGCAAGTTCCCTCAAAGTCCTATTGTTGTTGTTTTCTTCGGCCATGTTTTCTCTTGGGGATTGTGATTCCAAACTTGAAGAAGAAGTGGTGGAACGTGGAGAGCTAGCTTGAGAACTTGGTGTTGACGAATCTCCTCCTTGCTCTCTAAACAAATTCTCCTTCCTTAGTGCAAAGAGTGTACGTTCAGGCTCAGAATTGAACTCTAAGTCCTTGGTACCACTACTCCTTGTATTTGGCATACAATACCTAGAAAGAACTTAAACAAATAATCCAACAATAACAAGTAACTTGGAAAAATAAAAAGTAAGGAAAAATTAACTAAACTAAAAATTGAAAAGAAAAATAATGAAAAATATAAAGGATAAAGGTAAGAAATTCTTAAGTAATAATTTGCCTTCAATTACTTAAACCTTCCTCGGCAACGGCGCCAAAATTGTGACCGGTCGTTGATCAAATCACAAGATAATTCCCCACAAACCAATAACAAATAGCTAGGGCAAGTAGGGGTCGAATCCATAGGGAAGGTACGAATCAAAGTTAAATCTTACAAAAGAAATTCTAACCTAGAAAAGATATTTTTGGATTTTTCAAAATAGATTAATTAAACTAGAAAACAATTAAAAGAAATCTAAATTAAAGATCTAAAAGAGAATTTAGTAAAAACAATGAATAAAAAGCATACTTCTTCTCCTTTAGGTAACTACTTTGATCAAGTGAATCATGGATCATAGACACTAAACATAAATTTGGCTTAGATTGCAATCAATTAAGAATCATAAATTACCCCAAATCGGTATATAGCCTAAGACGTAGACATCAACTTTCATTGAAACAAAGTAATTCTCTTAATATCTTAAACAACTCCATTTGAATAATTGGTATAGGAGAGGAATACTCGACCCTCCAACATGCTAAGAAGAATTAACCCGCATCTCGCTGACAATTAATATCTATTGTTCCTAATCAAACATTCACCCTGTGAAGAATCATAGGACAAACATTAAGATTTACTTTTCCACATGCATGATAAATCAATACCAAACTTGCCTACATCGATTTCCATCTCGGCCTAAAGATTTCAACAAGGTTTGACATCCCATTGAACCTAGGACTTCTAGAATTACAATTGTTACTTGGATCAACTTTAGCTTGACTCAAGCTACTTGAATCTAACTATAGCATTCATAAATCTCAAGATATGTTGTACACCAAATCAATCAAAGTATGAACACATAAGATGAAGTATAGAGATAAGAAACATATTCAAACGGAAAAAACTCAAATTATTAAGAACAAAAGTCTCATCATAGATTCATTGATCAAAAGTACCTGAGGAAAAGAAGTATAAAGGATTAGCTACTCATGGATTGCAACCAATCCATGAGAGACTTACAATGCTAGAGGCCGGCGGCAACCTCCCTTCTTCCTATCGACGCAAAACCTAGAGAGAAGATATAAGTTGTAATATGCTAGGTTGGTGCTAGGATTTTAAACTTAAGAGGGTATTTATAGAGGGTGGCTTAGGGTTAATTTAGAGCTAAACAAACCCTAAGGACGTGCTGGGCTGCTCTCCAAGTCTTCAAGCTAGTCCAAATAAGAATTTTGGCTCAATTGGATCAATCCCGCAAAACAGGCCCAAGACAGTTTCCGTCCGCTGACTTCAGGGGCATTTTCGTCCATGAAAACGTTCGAACTGGGCTTCAACCAAAACACTAAAGTTGTAGATCTTGGAGTTAGCTTTCCAACGGCTACTTATACGCCTCAAACGGAGCTCTGGATCAAAAGTTATGGCCAAAATACAGAAAGGTCGCCAAATCTGGAAACAAGTGAAGAGGTTTCAAGGTGAAGACACGCATGATGGCATACTTGGCGCGCGCATGGCTGTCCCCCGACTCCCCCTGGGCGCCCATGTCAATGGCTTGTGCGCCTAGGGCGTTGCTCTCAGGCCCCAGGTCGCCTGCTCCCATGTGGTTGCTGGTGGCATGTCGACTAGCGCTGGGCGCCCATGTGGCATGCTTGGCACCCCATGTGGTTTGCCTCGCGCGCCATGTACTGCAGTGCTATGACACCTCTTGACATATCTTCTTGCCTTGAAATTCATATTTGCTCCTTTGCTTCAAAGTCTTGAAAATCAATCTTATGATGATAAAATTGACTCTTCGAGTTCTTCAATCACGATCATATTGGCTCTATTCTTCATCCAAAATGTCCTTGGAAAATATTTGTGTGAATAATCATCCAAAAAGGCTCCAAAAAGATACAAAATTGGTGATTTTGCACTTTTCTTCACTTTAGCACCTATAAACACAAATATACCAAATATAAGGCATAATTAAGCATAAAATACCCAAAAAGCATAGGAAAATGACGATAAAAAGATGCATAATTTTGGTCCGATCAATACTCTTAAGTCTTTTCAGAAAATAACAAGAGCTAAAAGCAACGGGTCAATAGTCTTCGATAGTGACTTGTTTGATTTTGGTGGTAAGGAAGGACTGCTCTCCTTTATATTTATTTATCACCGCAAAACAGAGTAATTAATTCTATTTGATTCCAAAACTCAAATAGACTGACTAAAACTCAAAACACAGAGTGAGATGAAATTTATCAATATCCCAAAACTCAAATTTCCCTTTCCAAACTTCCTTGAAATTGGAGCATCATGGTTTTAAACAATATCTTCCTCTTACAAAACGGCACATATGATGAACTTCTGCACAAGACTTAACTATAGTCATTGATAATTTACATCTATATATATATATATATATGTGACTAAATAGCCTTTTTGCCCCCTGAATTTTGGAAATTTAAGCCAGTTTACCCCTTGAACGAATAATTGTGCCAACTTCCCCCTTTAATTTTACAAAATCGCGCCAATATACCCCCTACCGTGACGGACGTTAGTCACGTGCCATCACGTCCGTTAAACCCGAAGTTAAGTGCTGACCTGGACTACTCTGACTGATGTGGAATTTTTTCATTGGGCATGTGGGGTCCACGGAAAAACCAGCCCAAAATAATTAAAAAAAAACAAAATTATATATATTTTACTATTTTATGAAAGGAAACCCTAACACGTTTTTTTAATTTCTTTAACTTTCTTTTTTAATATTTTTTTTCTTCCATCTTCTTCCTCTTTTCTTCTTCACCATCTCTTTCGATGTGAACCTTCACCGCCGGATCTCATCTTGTCTTCAAAACCAGGGCCACCAGGCAAAGTGGCTAAGCCACTTTACCTCCTGAACCATCTCTTTCGATGTGAAGGAACTTCTTTACCAGCTCCTTCTTGTCTGAACGAGATATAACTGGCGATGGCTCCGCCAAGCGATTCCGAGTACAAAAAATCCGGCAATTGAAGCTTTTAATTCCACTTTTGGAGGAGACTAAGGAGCATGATGAATCGGTTTTTGGGTTAGCTTTGAATTCTAGATGTCAGGTCAGTATCAGATTAAGCAATCTTGTCTGTGTTAGCTTGGAATCGGAAGGGATTGTCCAATCTCCTTGAAAGGGTAGTTGTGTAGTTGACGTTCTTCTCTGTGCTTTAACTCGGCTTGTACAAATTTTAGACTGAGTGAAGAGTTGAGTTACCGATCAACTCATTTACGGCGTCAGAACTTTTAAAAAAAAACGGAGAAAAAAAAACTCACTTGTATTTCAATTTCATACTTAAATAGTTAAATTCATAATTAGAGTTAGAATTTAGCCAGTGGGTTTCCTGATTTATTTGTTTAAACACTCAACTCAACTATATTCGTTCTAATGGTTTGTTAAAAACTCACTTGTATTTCAATTTCATACTTAAATAGTTATATTCATAATTAGAGTTAGAATTTAGCCAGTGGGTTTCTTGATTTATTTGTTTAAACACTCAACTCAACTATATTCGTGCTAATGGTTTGTTTTTAAATAAGAGTGGTGAGTCATGTTTTAGGGTTGTTGCTCGTTAAAAGAGTTCTTTAATTTTTAGAGGCAAGTTGCCTTTTGTTTACTTTTTTAACAGGAAAATGAGGCAAATGTTGAAGGGACCAAAAGCTGAATGAGAAGGAGATGATAGAAGAAATTAGGAGAAAAGAAAGGGTTGAAGGTAGCGGTGGTTGGATGGGTTACTAGGTTTTTGGTTGTTCTTGTTCTTGGTGTTCATAGTGGTTCTTAGAAAATTAGATGGTTTGATCCGTTTTGAGTCAAGAAAATAGAGTGAGATTGAGTTAATTAGGGGTTTTTATTTTTTAATCTTGACTTAATTTCCTTTTTTTATAAGTATTAATTTACTTTTCCTTTCCGTTAAATAAAATCTGTTTTCCTTTTTTTATTTAAATTTTGGACAAGATTTTTCCCACTTATGGGCCCATCTTGCTGACGTGGAACATGAAAAAGCCATGTCAGCTTATAACAGAGGATTAGACGAAGCTGTTTGTCACGTGATCCCACGTGACTAACGAGCCTTAACAGAAGGGGGAAACTGGCCTAATTTTGTAAATTGAAGGGGCAATGTGGCACAATTATTAGTTCAGGGGGCAAAGTGGCTGAAATTTACAAAGTTCAGGGGGTAACAGGGCCATTTAATCATATATATATATATATATATACACTATGTATAAAAGTACGAGTTTTGTGAAACTTTTGAATCGACCATTATACCCTCATTTTTTTAATATATTTCTTAAATGCCCTTGCTTAAACTATTGTAGTTTTATTCTACTAAGAACTCCATTTTTATTCAATTATTAAATCTAATATCTTTATAATTTCTTTATTTTTACCATTTTACTATTTTTGAATAAAAATTGGATATATTAAAATTTTTAATATACAATTTTATTTGACTAAAAACTCTATTTTCATTTAATTAAATTCAATATTTTATAATTATTTTATTTTTACCATTTTAATTTAAAAGGTTATTGTGATTGAAATGTTCTATTTGATAGTTTAATGTATTATGATTAAAATTTATTATTTCCCTAACGAACAATTATTTTATTTGATTTATAATTAATTTTTTGCTAGATAAATGTAAACCTTAATGTGGGATTAAATTTGCTATTTTACTTTGTTAATAATTTTCTTTGTATGGATAATTTCTTTTGTTACTTTGATAGTAAAATCCAATGTATATAGAAATGGACTGGTCGGGTTGGATTTGGCTTCGGTTATCTGAGTTAGGTTAGTTTCGGGTAAGGAAATTTTGGGTTATAAGGGTTTGGTTAATTTTCGGTTTTATGTTGGGTTGGATTCGGATCGCTCAAATGTCGGGTCATTTGGGTTTGGGTCAATTTTGGTTCGGATCTTTTTCAGTTTCGGGTCATATGGATCAGATAATTTCGGGTCATATGGTTCAGATAATTTCGGGTTTGAGCCTCCGATTTTTTGGTTCAATTCTTTTCGGGTTCGGTTTATTTAAATATAATTAATCCTGATTCGGGTAATTTTGGATTAATCTCTCGGATTGATCTGATTCGAAATGATTCAGGTTTGGGTCATTAAGGATTTGACATCGGGTCATATTGTTTTATTAGTCGAATCGGGTGGGATAAGTTTTGGCTTCAAACGATCAAGTCGGATACCCATACTCGAGTGAAATTTTGCCAACTATAATTTTAGGTTTCTTTAGGATAAAATTAGTAATATACTTAAGATTTTAATTTTAATTTTAATTTAATTTAAACATATTATGTTACGTGCAAGGTACATGAAAGTGATGACTAGTACTATATATAAAAGTACGAATATGGTGAAACTTTATGTTTTCCAATTGTACCCTTTTTTTCAAATATATCTCTAAATTGCCATTATTAAATAATAATTTAATTGTTTTACTATTAAAATAATGGAAATTTAGATTATCCTCATTAATTAGGATCCAACGTGGCCAATAGGGATGCCCCACATCATCTTTAGCATCTGAATTTTCGTCCAAAACATTCTCCAAGTCGGTTTAGGAGAAGATCAATTCTATCCAGAAATTTCAACGGCAAAATCATCCACTGAAACGGCATAATTATGTCTCAAGATAACATAAAAGTTGTAGATCTCGGAATCCTCTTTCCAACGGTATCTCATTTGCAGTTTTCTGAGTTCTGGATCAAAAGTTATGAATTTTCTTCCAAAACTATTCTTGTGAAGTTCTCCTTTCGATAAGATTTAACAATGCTGCATTAGGGCTGAATCATTATTGCATCATAATTACTGATTGGACTTGAACTCCTTCTTTGTGCTTCAATATTAACGAATTGGGTCTAATAATATCAGATTTAGACTTCAAGACATCTGGTTTGACAATTTGGACTTCATGGACTCAAACGAGCCCAATGGGCCTATTGGACCGAAATGAGACAAAATCAATAGTTTCTGCAAAGCTATCTATACTATATATAAAATTACAATAATGGAAAACTTTATGTTTTCCGATTGTACCCTTTTTTGAAATATGTTTCTAAATTGACATTATTAAAATTTATTATTTAAAAATTAATTATAAAATTTCAATTTAGATCGAATTATAAGTTTGTAAAATTGATTTTCATTGATGAACATGCAGATTTCTACGTATAATGGGAAACGTTATGTTTTCCGATTGCACCCTTTTTTCCAAATATATTTCTAAATTTCCATTATTAAAATTTAGTATAATTTTATTATTTAAAAATTATTTAAAAATTTAAATTTAGACCGAATTATAAGTTTGTCAAATTGATTTTAGTTGATGAACATGCAAATTTCCTTTACTATTATTTTTTGAATTTAATATTTTACTTTTAATTTCAATTTTTAAAATGTCAATAAAAAGATTAAACTAACACTAACACGTACAATACTATTATTAGTGAAGCTCCATCTCTTCGTTATATACTGTTTTGCCGCATTCACTTTGTTCAATTGGAAATTGTTGAGTTAGAAGAGTAGGTGATATTATGATTTTGATTTCTTATCTCTATGTGGTTATCAAAATTTCATAAGATGGTTGTGATAATTTCATGAGGAGGTTATCAAAATTCCATAGTGTGGTTACCAAAATTTCATATGGACGTTATCAAAATATCATTAGTGTGGTTACCAAAATTTCACAGGATCAGGTTATTAAAATTTCTTAAGTTGTTTATTGAAATTTCATAGTATGGTTATCACAATTTTATAGAAAGGTTATCAAAGAGATTATCAAAATGTCATAGCGAGGTTATAAGAATTTCATAATGTGGTTAACAAAATTTCATTAGGAAGTTACTAATATTTCATGGGGAGGTTATCAAGATTTCATAGTATGGTTATCAAAATTTCATATGAAGATTATAAAAGTCTCAATTTCATAAGGAGTACCAAAATTTGATAGAAGGTTATCAAATCTCATAGAGTGATTATCGAAATTTCATAGAGATCAGATTATCAAAATATATAGGAAGATTATCAAAATTTCATAGTGTTCAAAGCGAGGTTATCAAAATTACATAATGTGATTATCAAAATTTCATAGAAGGGTCAAGAAAATTTTCATAGATAGGTTATCAAAATTTCATAAAAATGTTTTCAAATTTTCAAAATCTGATTACCAAAATTTCATAGTGGTATTTCTGGGGAGGTTATCAAAATTTCATAGTATGGTTACCAAATTAGGAAGGTTATTAAACTTTTATTGTGGAGTAATCAAAATTTCAGGGAGGATATCAAAATTTCATAGTTCAGTATTCAAAATTTCATAAGAGGATTATCAAAATTTCATAGGGAGATTAACAAAATTTCATAATGAGGCTATCAAAAAATCATAGGGAGGTTATCAAAATTTGTAGTTATCAAGATTTCATAAGGAGGTTATCGAAATTTTATAGGGAGGTTTATCAAAATTTTATAGGAAGATTTATCAAAATTTCATAGCGAGGTTATCACAATTTCATAGTGTGATTATCAAAATTTCAAAGTGTGATTACTAACAATTCATACGGAGGTTTTTAAATTTTCATGATGTGGTTATCAATATATCATATGGAGGTTATCAACATCTCATAGTATTGGTTATAAAAATTTCATTGGGAAGTTATCAAAATTTCATATTGAGGTCTTCAAAATTCCTTAGGGAGGTTAACAAAATTTTATAAGAAGGTTAAAAAAAATTTATAAAAAGGTTCTCAACATTCCATAGTATCGTTTTTAAAATTTCATAGGAAGGTTATCAAAATTTCATAATGAGATCATCAAAAATAGTGTAATTATCATAATTTAATGGGGAGATTATCATAATTTCATATGAATATTTCATTTAAATACGTTGGGCCTCGTGCAACATACGGGAAAGAAAATAAAAAAAAATATATATATATATTAAACTCCACGGGAAGATCTAGAAGCTGCAAATAGGTTAAATGAAGACCGAAAGATTATATTTCACGCTATCTTAGATCGAGTTGAATCAAGAAAGAGTGGAGTTTTTTTTTTATGGTGTAGTTAATTATCAAAATTTCATTGGGGGTTATCAAAATTTAATAGTGCTCTTATCAAAATTTTATAAGGAGGTTATAAAAAAATTATAGGGATGTTATCAAAATTTCATGAGGTTATCAAAATTTTATTGGGAGGTTTATAAAAGTTTCATAGTGAAGTATCATAATTTCATGGTATGATTTCAAAATTTCATAATGTGATTACCAATATTTTATCGAAAGGTTATCAAATCTTCATAATGTGTGATTACCAACATTTCATTGAGAGGTTATCGAAATGTCATATGGTGGTTATCAAAATTTCATTAGGTGGTTATTAAAATTTTATAGGGAAAGTTAACAAAATTTCATATGGATGTTCTCGAAATTCTATAGTATCGTCATAAAAATTTTATAGTGTAATTATTAAAATTTCATATGGAGGTTATCGAAATTTTATAGTAATTATCAAATTTCATGAAAATATTTAATTTAAACACGTTGTGCCACCATGGCAAAAAAAAAAAACACATTGTGCCACACGTGCAACGGACGTGAAAGCTAAAACTAGTTTTCGTATAAATGACATTCATAACAATTAATGTCACCCAACAAATACCTATAACTAATTATTACTACTACATTTTTCTTTGAAATTTCAACATAATGTGCTTAGTGGGCACAAAACGCGTAGAAATTAAAAGGATAAAACCATTGAATTTGCACTGATTGCCTTCCAATAGGAACAGAACTAACCAAGGGAGGTATATCAACATTCCAATAGGAACACAACATACTAACAATAAACAACACAATTGATCATAATCAAATAAACCAAAAAAAAATCCAACGAACTTGCGAGTCACATGATCGCCGCCTTAATCATATCAACTTGCAAGTTGCAACACGGGACAAGGCTGTTGATCGAAGGATGCCACGAATGGCGCCAAGAAATAGCTTTACCCAAGTATCTTCCTTGTCGTGTCCTCATATTGTACGCAAAATATTCTTTATGTCGGTTGGCCATCCGTAGAGAGAAGAATAATACTTCACCAACACAAGTAATGACTTTCATCACCGGCCATGGTGTAGACAAAACCGTTGTTGAGTTTAAGTCAATATTACGAAATAACTCCCATATCATACCCAAATGGTCATCCTTCAAAACATAAATCTTATAACCACCCTCCAATTAATTTAAATTCCCAACTGTTTGGAACTCGTGCTATAGCATACTTATTTTTCTTGTGTTCACAATGTTAATGTAATTAATTGTAATTGATTGTGGTATCTTGTATTTAATGTAGATTAGCTTATGTTTAGGAGCTAATTGTAACTTACCATACATGAGGGGGTTAGGACTACTATATAAACCCACCTTTGCCATATGTAAAAACACACCTTCAAAAATACAATTCAAAACTTCTCTCAATTCTTTTCTCTCCGCCAATATTTCTAACATGGTATCAAGAGCCTAAGTTTTTTTTTTCCGATCTGGGCTCCGGCGTCCTCTCCTCCTCCACCTATCTTTCTCACTGTCGGGTCCCTGTTCAGCTACTTTTCCGACCTCAGTTTGTGACACCTCCGACACCACCGGATAGCCCGTGCTCCGATCTATTAGCCATCAAAATTTCAGCCCGATCCGACCACCGTGAGGCTCGCACGCACCGATCAAAGTTTTGGCTCTAGCGTTGACCAGATCTAGTCATTCCAGCCGATTGCAGCTACCACGTCATCCTGTTGACTGTTGACTAAGTCAACCTGCCACGTCAGCTCTGCCACGGCATCATGCCATGTCATTAGTTGACTGAGTCAACATGCCACGTCATTCTGCCACATCACCTGCCATGTCATCCTGTTGACTTTGACCGTTAACTGAGTCAACCTGCCATGTCACCTGTTGACCGGGTCAACCTGCCATGACATCCCTTTGACTTTGATAGTTGACTTTGACCGTTAACTTTTTGGTTGACCAGTTTGATAGTCCCACCTAATTTCAACCTTCTGAATTCGGTTTTGACCTCAGTTTTTCGAGAATCTGTCTTGGTTATGGAAAGAATGGATATCGCTAGTCTCAATGGAGTTTTCTCACAGTCTGGATCATCTCCTTTCATCGTCGGTGTTGCCTCTGACACTTCTGCTAGCTTTACAATGAGTGATCTTCAATCTCTCCTTTAACAGGTTTTAACTTCCAATTCCTCTACCTCTCTTGCTCTGTCTGTTACCCCTGGTAAATCTTCTTGGTTACTTGACTCTGCTTGTCACAATCATATGACTCCCAACTCTTCTGTTTTTTCGTCCAAATTCTCTGCTTCATCACTACCCCCAATTCACAACGCAAATGACACACCCATGTCCATAACACACACTGGAAATGTTTCTCATTCAAATCTTACTCTCCCTTATACTTATTGCATTCCTTCTCTTGCTTTTAATCTTATCTCTGTTGGCCAACTTTGTGAACTTGGTCTTAATGTTCTATTTACTTCTTCTGGTTGTCAGGTACAAGATCCGCAGACGGGGAAGACTCTTGGGACAGGGAAGAAGGTTGGAAGATTGTTTGAGCTCGAATCACTTCAATTGCCTCAACACCTCTCAGCTGTAACCACCTCTAAATCTTCTCTTCTCTAGTGGCATCGTCGCCTAGGCCATGCCTCTGCCAGTAAATTACGCCCTTTAATTTCTCGTGGATTGTTAGGGTCCGTTAATAAAAATGATTCCTTTCATTGTTTACATTGTCAGCTTGCCAAACAGCCTACTCTTTCTTTTAACAATAGCACTTCTTTTTCAGCATCTCCTTTTGATCTTGTCCATACTGACATTTGGGGACCCTCTCCTGTCTCATCTATGAGTAATTATCAGTATTATGTTATTTTTATTGATGATTACTCACGATATACTAGGATTTATTTCTTAAAACAGCGATCTGAACTGCTCAAATATACATCAAATTTGCCACCATGGTCAAAACTCAATTTTCTTGTTCCATCAAAACTCTTCGCACTGATAATGCCATGGAATATCAGGAATCATCTACTTTACTTACTTTTCTTGAGCAACAGGGAACTTTAGTTCAACGTTCCTGTCCTAGTACGTCTCAACAAAATGGTAGAGCTGAGCATAAACACCGTCACATACTTGATTCTGTTCGAGCCCTCCTTCTTTCCGGCTCCTGCCCTGAAAAATTCTGGGGTGAAGCTGCTTTAACCACAGTTTTTACCATCAATCGACTCCAACTTCGATTCTCGATAACCTTTCTCCTTATGAATGGTTATTTGGTAAGCCTCCTAATTACCATCTTCTTAAACCTTTTGGATGTGTCTGCTTTGTTCTTCTTCAGCCACATGAGCATAATAAGTTAGAACCTCATGCTCATCTTTGTTGTTTTCTTGGTTATGGGATTGAGCATAAGAGGTATTGTTGTTGGGATCCTATCTCAAACAGGGTCCGCATTTCTCGTCATGTCATTTTATTTTTTGGAAGATACTCAATTTTCATCTATTTCCAAATTTCACTCTTCCCATACCAGCTCCATCCGATTTTTCACTGACACTTCTGCAGAATTATTTCCAAATCCTGAAGTTGATGTCTCTCAAGAGCTTAACAATTCTTCACCTCCTGCTCCTACTCCTACAGAGTCGGCTCCGCCTAAAGAAATTGTACCTCTCCGTCGGTCTAACCGGGTAAGAAACCCTCATCCCAAGAATCAGATTTATCATTGTTTCTCTGCCATTGTTGGCTTGCATGAACTTAGCTCTTTTCGTGAAGCTAGCACTAATCCTCATTGGCAACAGACTATGAAAGAAGAGCTTCAGGCTCTGGAGAAAACTCATACTTGGGATTTAGTTGATCTTCCTGCAGGGAAAACTGCTATTGGCTGCAAGTGGTTTTTAAAATCAAAACTCGAGCTGATGGTTCTGTTGAGCGATATAAGGCTCGTTTGGTAGCCAAGGGCTACTCTCAGGAATATGGGATTGACTATGAGGAGACATTTGCTCCAGTTGCCCGTATCACATCTGTTCGCAGCCTTCTAGCCATTGCTACTGTCAAGAGGTGAAAGCTTTTTCAGATGGATGTGAAAAATGACTTTCTAAATGGTGACTTGCAAGAGGAAGTATACATGCAGCCTCCTCCAGGATACTCTCGCCCTACACATAAAGTCTGCAAGCTTCGAAAAGCTTTGTATGGGTTAAAACAAGCTCCTCGAGCCTGTTTTGCCAAGTTCAATGCCACTATCACACAGTTTGGTTTTCTCTCTAGTCCTCATGACTCTGCCTTGTTTATTCGCCATACTGATCGAGGCATAGTTATTCTTCTTCTTTATGTTGATGATATGATCATTACTGGTGATGATAGTTCTAGCATCTCTGAGCTTCAGCAGTATCTGAATCAACAATTTGAGATGAAAGATTTGGATACTCTTGGTTATTTCTTGGGTCTTCAAGTCTCTTCTGAAACTGATGGCTATTTTCTATCTCAAGCCAAGTATGCATCTGATTTGTTATCTCGAGCTGGTATCACAGATAGTAAAACTGTTTCTACTCCATTGGAACACAATGTCAAACTCACTCCACTTGATGGCAGTCTTCTTGAGGATCCTAGTTTATATCGCCAGCTTGTTGGGAGCTTAATTTATCTCACAGTTACCAGACCAGATATTGCATATGCAGTTCATTTGGTTAGTCAGTTCATGAGTGCTCCTCGTTCCACACACTTCCCTGTTGTTCTACGGATTTTAAGATATGTAAATGGAACGATCTTTCACGATCTTCATTTTTCTGCCCATTCATCTCTTGTCTTATCTGGCTACTCTGATGCAGATTGGGCCGGTGATCCTACTGACCGTCGCTCGACAACTGGCTATTGTTTCTTTTTAGGAGACTCTCTTATTTCTTGGCGCAGTAAGAAACAGACAGTAACCGTTCGGTCTAGCACTGAATCAGAATATCGTGCCTTGGCTAATGCTACTGCTGAATTACTATGGCTTCAAAGATTACTCACAGATATGGGTATTTCTTTTCCTTCTGCTATTAAACTTCATTGTGACAATCGCAGTGCTATCATGATTGCTCACAATGATGTTTTTCATGAACGGACAAAACACATTAAGATAGATTGTCATTTTGTTCGTCATCAAGTTCATCTTGGAACTATTCACCTAGTCTCTGTTTCCTCCGCTCAACAAACTGCTGACATCTTCACCAAGACGCGTCTTCCATCTCGATTTCAAGATCTGGTTTCCAAACTCAAGTTGGCCTCATCTTCACCACCTTGAGTTTGAGGGGGATGTTAATGTAATTAATTGTAATTGATTGTGATATCTTGTATTTAATGTAGATTAGCTTATGTTTAGGAGCTATTTGTAACTTACCATACATGAGGGGGTTAGGACTACTATATAAACCCGCCTTTGTCATATGTAAAAACACACCTTCAGAAATACAATTCAAAACTTCTCTCAATTCTTTTCTCTCCGCCAATATTTCTAACACACAGAACCGAGGAAAGGAAATGGCTGGAACTTTAACAACATGCCCAATAGTAGGGTTGTGATCGGTCGTCAGCAATCATAAAAATAATCCCCACAAAACCTAACTAAACTAGCTATGGCAAGTAAGGGTCGAATCCCACAGAAAAGGGTTATAATTATGAAGGTCTTTTCCAAAGAATATATCTTTTCCAAAAAAAATCACTTAGAAAGAGAGAATTAATTATATCAATTATAAAGAAAACAATTAAACTAAAAATAAAGTAAAGTAAAGTAAATCTAAATATCGGTCTTGTTTTAGGAATTTTTGGAGCTAATTTGCAATTTGGAGTTTGGGTGAACTAAGAACAATCTTGAATCTTTGGGTAAGTGAATTGTTGATGAATTTGTTGTTAAATTTGGGTATTGATGTTGATTATGCGGAATCTGCTACAGGCCCGCGTGCTAGGCCTGGCTTTTGCGCCAGGCTTGGGCCGCTGCGGGCCTGGCCCAAAACCCAGGCCGGCTCGGTCTGAGCCGCAGCTTGGCTCAGCCGGCTCATGCCGAGCCGCGGTCGAGCCGAGCCGGTTCTTTAAAAAATACAAAAATAATAATAATTAAAATAAATAAATAAATAAATAATAATAATAATAAAGGGGAGAATTACTCCTATGCTTATTTCGGACCCCAGAATGACTAAATTGCCGCCAGAAAGTCAGAATTAGTTATAGAAACATATTTACGGGACAATACAAGTGAAATTACCGATTTACCCCTTAGTGGAAAAATTACCATTTTACCCATAGAAGCTTTAATTGTCAATTTAAGCATACGAATTTTACCGTTAAAGTAATGGAGATGTCGTGGTTACTCCGTAAAAGAAAGTATCGATTATTGTGAATGATTATAATTACGAAAATCTCCTGCCCGAGTCAACCTCCGGAACCACGACATCCACTGAATACTCATTGATAAATGGTAACGAACTCATAATCCAAGATCATAATCTTAATTCACTGCCATCCATTGAATATTCCAAAATATCATGAATAACTATAATAATGAACTCATCCAAATAATGATAGAAAACATTGTTCACTAAATCCATAAAGACTGTAATGGCATTTTAGTCAATCTAAGAGGCATTACTAAAAATTTGGAACATCGCTCTCCTTAATCTTGAACAAATCGTATCCCGATCGAAAATCAATCTTTGAAAAATAAATTAGCTCCTTATAACATCTTCCTTTTTGTTACAGATAATACTTAAGCAGCTAGAGGAAAAGTGTTAGGTCTTATGTACCCCTTATCAACTAGTTCATGTAGTTGCACTTTCAATCTTTTTAACTTAGTTGGGCCATTCTTTAAGGTAAAATCGAAATCGGAGAAGCTATAGAGAAAAGATCAACGAAGATATCAACTCTCAACCAGGGGATAAGCCAGATAGTTCATTCGGGAACACTTCAGAAACTCCTTTATTATTGGTATATTTCGGATGTAGGCTTAGGTTTAGAAGTACCAACCACATGAGCTGGAAATAGATAGGAGGCGTATCCTTTTTGAACCAACTTTATAGCTTTAATCGACGAAGTTACTCGAGATGGTGTAAGGTCTGATATCCCAAAAATATCACTACTAATTTTCCAGGCAAACTAAAAGTTCTTTCGTAAAATAATCTATAAACACTCGATAAAATCACAATCAATGCATCCTAAGAATGACATCAAGGTCTCTAAAACTGTAAAAGAATCGAACCTGTTATGAGCTATTTTCGTTCAATTTTGACACCACAATCCTTATAGACGGCGTTCTTGATTATTTCTTCCCCAAATAGTATGTACGAAACTAACTCGGTATCGCACGGTGACAAATTCTAATCTATAAGGACATACCGTCGCTAAGGCAACCTAGTGAGTTTCATCTAAAGATCATTTAAACGAACTGAGATCCGCGTTTCCGTTGTGGTGGCATATTGGTCAGCAAATCAGAGAACTAGACTCATACAACCAGAGTTTATATGCAGGCACGCATGAACTATAACTTTGATTGACTCGACTCGAACCCCACCAGACATCAAAAAGTCATAGAAAATGTAAATATTTACTTTTAAAACACGAGCTCTGATACCAATAGAATTGTCACGCCCCGGCCCAGAAAATCAAGCACGGACAACCCTCGTGTTGCCTTGAAACACGTGCCGGCCGGTCACGTGCCCAAGGCTTCACAAGGCACCAATATCATAAAAAGCTATCAAAATATAAATAAATAAAAATTTGAAAACAATAAATCAGGGTACGTGACAACCGCCGCGAACCCTTAAGTTAAATTCCATTATATTGGAATTTCTCTTAAAACTCCGCAAGGCTTAAAATAGTAATTTTAAACAAACTCAAAGTTTATAAAATGCAATAAACAGTTAATTAATCATTTTGTAGTTAATAAACATTGCCAAAACAAATCATAACAGTTAACATTAGTTTCTAGTAAGATTATAAAACTTTAACTTATTTACGAAAATGCCATCATCAAAAGCGACGTTTTCAAGAATATATATTTAAATATTCTATGTAAAGTATTTTGTAACATAAAAACACAGAAAAATCTATATTATGCCAAAGAGTGAAAATGCGATGTTTCCCAGACTAATCGAGTTTCGGTGAGACCCACTGAAATAATATACAAAATGGAACATGACTTAACCTTCTAGCCACTGAGCACAAAAGGAATTGGGATTCCACCACAACGTTCCTAAAGCGCGGATAGTCTCCTATGGACCTGAAAATGTTAAAAAGATTAAATAAAACAATATAAAAGAAAATGGTGAGTACGAATACCCAGTGAGTGAACAGTCATAAAATTAAGCAAGTGGAAGTAAATAAATAAAAATAACATTTTCGATATTAAAACATGAAAGCTATATGAAAAAAAAAACATATTTCAAATAAGGCCTATGAATCTTTAAAACAGGGCTTAGCCAAAACCATGTTTCCCAAGTCATCGCCTTGGCCGAGGTCGACAACTGGTACCGCCAAGGCTTTTTAATAATAAGATGATAAAAAGAGCTCGTTCCTTGGCATTGGCAGAACAGTCTTGTGCGGTGGTAATTCACAAGAAGAGCTATCATATCATACCTTGCGGGTTATCCTACGCACCTCCCGCCAAGGTAACCACAGTCACCTACGCCCCTCAAAAGGCGGTCCGTAGGCTACTTAAACCAGTCACTGTAGTAACAAAATCGTTGCCCCTCGGGGGCCCACCGTATAAAAACAGTAAAACCAAGATGGCTCACATTTATTTATAAAAAAAAAAGATACATTTATGATCAAAACACATATATACTTATCAAATCCAATAATCCAGCCATCTCAGCGAACATATCAATTCCATAGGCCAGTAAAAAAATTACTACATCATATAAAACAAATAGTATCCAACAAAAGCAATAATAAACAATTAAAATATTTCCATGACTGTTAAACAAAAAAAATGTCCACTCACAAATTTAGGGAGGGTATTCACTCTCTATCCTCTTTAATCATTTCCTTTGCTCGCTTGAAGTGTTAATTCCTATATAACATTCGAAATGTAATTTAAGGACTTAAGAAAATCAACAATTTGACATAATCTAAAACTATGTGGAACGCATGCCTACAATTTCATCTTAATTACTTTAACTAGATGTAGACACCGAAATTTGGTTCTGGCCAAATCTACGTTTAGTATGGAAAAAGTCCAATGATGTGGCCTGGTTAAGTTTGGGTTAAATTGTTTTAGGTGGGGTTTGGACTTTTGTAATTTATTTGGGCCAGTTAAGTAGGTCAAATAATTATTTAGCACATGTAAAATAGGTATGGGTAGGAAATTTCCTGGTAGTTTCCTAGACTTGCTCCCAAAGAAATATTGGCCTATATAAATGCTCTATTTTCCTAACCCTAGACAGAAAAAAACACACACACAAAGAAGACTTGCATCATATGCTTTAGATTAAATTAGATAAATCTTTCAAATTCTGCCAATCTTGTGGGGAATTTGGAGATTTTGCATAATTAGGGTTCATGTAAAATAATAAAATTTGTAAAGAGAATATTTTCTAAATCTTGCCAAATTGTGGGAGATTTAGAAGATATTTTAAGAAAATAAATAAATTATGAAGATTTAATAATAATGATAATATTTTCTAAATCTTACCAAGTTGTGGGAGTTTTAGAAGATATTTTAAGAAAATAAGTAAATTATAAAGATATAATAATGATGATAATATTTTCTAAATCTTGTCAAGTTGTGGAAGGTTTAGGAGTATTTTAAGAAACAAATAAATTATAAAGATTTAATAATAATGAAAATATTTTCTAAATCTTGCCAAATTGTGGGAGTTTTAAAAGATATAAAAAATGAAATACACTAAAAACTAAATAAAATTGTTAATATGTAGAAATTCAATTATAAAAGTAATTAAAAGATAATTTTAGATTTTGCCAATTTGTGGGAAGTCTAGAAAAGTCATAAAAACATAATAAATTAAATAATAATTTGAGGTCTTGCCAATTTGTGGGAGACTAAGTATAAAGATATAATTAAAATTTAAAGACTAAAAAAATTGATTGGAAATAAAATGAAGGCAATTAAAAGGGTAAATTTCACAATCAATGAATTTAAAGGATCAAAGTAAAAATTAAGGCTAAAGGGTTAATGTTTAGTTAAATGGTACTGTCATTTTGACAGGCGTTGTAGGGGTGCTAATACCTTCCCTACACGTAATCGAACCCCCGAATCCAAAATCTGGTAACAAAGACTAATGGTTAAACATATTAATGAACTTAATTTAAAATTAAGGAACATTAAAGTGGTTAATCAAATTTAGGTGGCCAATCACACCTAGATAAAAAAGATTGGTGGCGACTCCTTTCCAAATGCGTCTAGCGTTCAGATCTCGCGATTTGCACGTTACGACACATGCATTTATTCTATGATGAATTGTTTGCACACAAGATTTAGGAGTATGTCAACAGGCTTTAGATTGGCTCACTCACATGAGCAATCGCCTTTGGCGCTTATGAGGGGTGAGCAAAGATGAGACACAAGCTACTAGCGCTTTGAGTGCGGCAAGAGTATAATTGAGATGTCGCCTTGGTTGGACCCAAGATGAGGTCAATATAGTTATGATTGACAAAAGGACCAAAAATGGATTGACCCACAATCCATTTAGCCTGTAAAGTAAGCCAGATGTGAGATCTAATTTGGCGCCTAAGAAGGCGAACAAATAGGATACTCAGGTTAGGGGCTAAAGGAGCGACTAGACTAAGATTTGTACAGTGTTGAGTTTGACATACGCTCTTATTTGAGAAAAGCGACACTCCACTGTAGCATGTATTTCATACTACATGTGCTTTTACGACCTATATAGGAGGTGGAAGAATGGATCCCTGCTTCTTCACCATGTGAGTCCTATGAAGGTTTATAAAAACCTTACATTGTGCCCTTAGTGACCTTTGACTATGTCATAAGGTGTGGAATGGATGTTTGCTACTTTGGTATGTTACCTAAGACCATGGATGATTCGGTTCTACGAGGCATTACTGGGAAAGCAGTTTGTTTCAAACCAAGTGACATGAGGGCAAGAGGGAAGACAATTTGAATCACGTCATACATTATATTCAAGGTCGACCCATTATGTCGCCTTTGAGAGCTTTGACATAATGTGAATATATGTTGCAACATTAGGAAAGATTGATTTGTATGCTCATTGAAGGATTTTGAGATACTCAACCTGATGTGATTAAATTGGTTTAGGGTACATGAGACACTAAATTTCTTTATAAAAGGGTAGATGTCTCTTTGCTGGCTCTAACGAGTTCCTAGTATAGAGCTCCCGAAATTTAAGGTGTACTCAGTGGTCGCACGGTTCATTAACCTGTATGAACTTGGCATTGGGATGGTTGAGAAGGCTTTATGATGACTTGCCCATCATGTGTGAGTGGGAGATGTTGGACATTTGGGTTTTGCACCAATGATGTTCAGCCCAACAAAAGTAATTATCTTGCTAATTTAATTTGGATTAAATTAACAAGGATAATAATTAGAGATAATTTCTTGATAAAATTCCTTGGGAATTAAATCAGAAATTACTTAGATAGTATTTAAGTGGAATACAACCTCTCTAATATAAAAGGTGAAAAACTACGTTAGTTTTTCTACCTTTTTTTTTTATCAGAAAGTTTAGAGTTCTCTACACTTAAAAGCTTCTCCCTCCATTGTTAAGAAGAAGATTTTTGCACTGTGATTAGTGAGGTTTCTGCTCGTCCCTGTAGCAGAAGTCCACCACGAGTATTGAAGATCAAAGCACCGTAATTGACCCACCAAATCCTGGTTTGATTTTTTTCGCTTCCGCAAATTAAATACTTGATTAACATGATTTATTTTGATCCATATTTTGATTGCTATGCTCTATATATCATGTTTTTTCCTACACTGGATATCCGAAGTTACAACAATTAGTACCTCTCAAACGGTATGATCCTTCCTTGTGCATGTCACCATTCACGATTTCTAATTTGATACTAGCTAGTTTAAATTTAAGACATGGTGATTTGAGTTGAATGAAAACTTATTATAAACTCCTCTTGAAAAACAGAACACGGTTCAACAAAAGTTGTACAAAATTGCCAAACCAATAATAAAACATAAATTGATATCAAGATATAACTAAAGGCAAACAAAGAGCAAAGGAAGAAAAATAAGACCTGAAATGTCTTCTATTAATTTCATCAGATTATGAATCCGAAACATGACAGTTGTCTCAATATAAATGGAACTAATTAACAATGTGGAGCTTGGTATGATCCTTCCACGTGCATTTCACCATTCACGAGTTGCAGCAAAGAGATTGTGCAGAGAGGGTTCCTTAATGATCTTTGACTAGAAAGAAACACATGCGAGACTTGTTTCATGGTTGGCCTCAATTTTGGATCAGCATTTAGGCAAGCTAATGCTATTGCACCTACAAGAACTATGCTCCCCGCGACCATCTGGCTTGTTGGAGGGGAGAGACGTGGATCTAATACATCAATCAGCATTATATTTTGCAAAGATAATGGTGATGATAACAATGACAAAAGTTCCCCTGGATGCTTTCCCACCAATATTTCCAATGCCAAAACTCCGAAACTATAAACGTCACATTTTTCTGTAACAACCATTGTATAGGCAAGCTCTGCAAACAAATAATAGTAGTATAAGATTAATGATCCTTTTTGCATACCCAAACCAAAAAAATTTAAATGATTTGGAAGATTAATCACCTGGAGCAACATAGCCGTAAGTGCCAACAAGCCTTGTATGATTTGAAGAATTAGGATCAAGGATTCGAGCCGTCCCAAAATCGGAAACAAAAGCCTCCAAGTCAGAGTTCAACAGAATGTTGCTACTTGATATGTCTCGGTGAACAATCATGGGTGTGCATTCATAGTGCAAGTAAGACAAAGCATGAGCTGCGCTTTTGACAACATTAACCCTTCTCTTCCAATCCAACTCCACAGCTTCAACATCGTCACTCAGAACCCACAACAAGCTCCCTCTTTCCATGTATTCGTAAATCAAAAACATACAACGGTTGTGGACACAATACGCTAACAATGGTAATCCAGTACACTCCTACCATTGTGGTCAAAGACAATGTCTTGTAATTTCAAGCTTTATTCTGAGGGTTCAGTTAGATATAACAACGCTTGCTTGCACTAGATCTGATCAATAATTCCAAGTATGAAACACGCCCAAGACTTACTAGTCTAAGTCTATCCACACAATAACAAGTGCTCTAAAAGCAACAGGTCACAATAGTCTTCGGAAGAGACGTGTTTAATTTTAGTTGTGAGGAGTACCGTAATTTTGAGGGTCCACTTGAATATATATATATAGCAACGTAAACAAGTTTTTTAAGTTGAAAATTCAAGGTCAAATTCTTCCTTTTGTGCCATGATCAATAATATTCTGTTCATGATCATGATGACGAAGGGAAATAGTAATACTGACATGTTCCCATTTCCTCATAAACAGAGTGAGATCGAATTCATCAATCTTCCAACACTCCAATTTCCCTTTCCAAACATCCTTGAAATTTATATGAGATTTTATATTAAGGAATGATAAGCTGTAGGCAAACTTTCCATGAGTCAGTAAGTAGTAATAACCATATATATATAGGAAAACTTTTACAAGAGGTAAAAAATGGGATTTTCCAGATTTCTGTGCAGGGGAGAGAGTAGCTAGGAAAAGATTAGTTTGAATTAGAGCATAACCATTTTACAAATTCTTTTTTTAGTTTATTCTATTGCAATTCTGAACAGCTATATAAATCAAGGCTACATAAGTAGTAATTCATCTCAAAATATAATTTTATCTCTTCTTACGCGATTTAATAATTACTCTTGTGATTTGTATGATCTATTCGATAACCTTAATTACCAAATTTGAGAAGAATGAAAATAATATTATTTTTTTGACAAAATGAAAATACTTTTACCATAGTGAAATTCTAATTTAAATTAGATACAACAGCTACCCTTTTCTTATTTTGCGTTCTAGACTTGATTGGAATTTTCTTTTCCTTTAAATTCAGTTGGGTGAGAACTGAGAATTCAAGGTATATTTCTGATCCTTTTTTCTTTGCAAGGTAATTTTGTAAAACAAGAAAACTTTTCAGTAGACTTGAAATTTGTGCATAAGCATAGTAAAGTAAACTTTAATCACTCAAGTAATCATTGACGAAGCACATCAGAAGAATACCAATTTACTCATTCCAAACAAAATTTACCAGCTCTTGAGGATTTTTTTTTCCTTCCACTTAAAGCATATGGAACAATTGGAATATAAAACATGCTGGATTTCCCTCTGTGCCAAAAAAACAAAACATGCTGGATTTCCCTAGTTCTTTTAGAGGACAAAATTATATGCAGCATAATTTTAAAACTCATTCTACAAATATGTTTCTTATCTGATACTTGTCTAATTTTAAGAAATAGAATGATTTGAGCTGAATGAAAAAGTATAGACTCCTCTTTTCCACACATGAAAAAACAGAACAAGTTTTACCAAACTTTAGAAAATTACCAAACCAATAATAAAATATTAATTAATACACATAATAATATACCAGAAGGCAAGCAAAGACAAAATGAAGAAAAATAAGACCCGAAATGATCTTTGACACTCCTCTGCCTGCTCTTAACTCAGTTCTCATAACTGATGCCATGGGTTTAGTTTGGCCAAGGGCCATATGATGTAATTTTTTGCTTTTTCCATCATATATAAAAATAAATAAATAAATAAGACCCGAAATGTCTCCTGAGTCATGAAATTATGAAACATGACAGTTGCCCCAATATTAATGGAACTAACAATCCTGAGCTTGGTCTGATCCTTGCACGTGCATTTCACCGTTCACAAGTTGCAGCAAAGATATCGTGCGAAGAGGGTTCCTTAATGATCTTTGACCAGAAAGAAACACTTGTGAGACTTATTTCATGGGTTGGCCTCAGTTTTGGATCAGCATTTACGCATGCTAATGTTGGAAAGTGAACGCATGCTAATGTTGGAAAGTGATTTGGTAGGATGAAAAACATGGGATATTTACAAGTCAAATTGCCTAGTCAAAAGTAGTTGAGAGAATATCTATCGTGGAAATATTTTGTTGGTTAAATCACAAAAAAAAATCTCACTTGGCTGATTTTCTCCTTTTTGCTTTCCAATCTTACCCTTGGCTTCTAAGTAGAGATTTCCTATCTGCATTCAACACACTGAAAAACAACAAAAGCTCTCTCCCTTCTTTTTCCTCTCTGCATAGTTTTAAGTATGTTCAAAGTTATTTTCGTTCGTTGAGAAGAGGGTGTGCTCTTTCTGGGAAGCAAGTCTGAATTCAATCTCGAGCACGGGGGGCAGGCAATCTGCTTTGAGGAAATTGCGATTTTAACAAGCCTCGAACAAATTTTCGGCCCACTCTAAACTTTCTATCTCATTGTTAATTGAATTGATTTATGCTCTTGTTTATTCTGTTGGTATTATCTTTTACACGTATTTCATATTTTTTTTGGATAATTAATGTATTTTATTATCCGAAAAAGCAGAAAACTGCTTACAAAGTACAAAGTAAGAAGTACAAAAGAGCTAGTAGAAAGATATTACATTAATACGCTGCTAGCTCTACCAATTAATTTCAAAGTTGAAGATTAAGACCCCAATGTTCATCTAGAAGCCTATTTACTCTGTCAGGTGCAACGTTACTCAAACCATGAAGCCTGCCTCGAATGTCATTTGCAATACTATCAAACAAAGCATCTGCACTTTTTGCAACGCCATTGAACTGCCTATTGTTTCTTTCAATCCAAAGATGATAGCAATACGCATTCCAGGCTAACCTGAGAATAATAGAGAGAAGGGCTTTACCTTTAATACCAAAGATTGCCCAATGAAGTTCCTAATTCCAATCTCCCACTGCTCTATTGATGCCACAAGTGCTCAAAACCTTCTGCCATATAACTTTTGTACATGCACAAGAGAAGAAAACATGATTGCGGCTTTCATTCTCTTGGTGACAAAAGTGACAAGTCTTGTCTTCAATATTTATCCCCCAAGCTGCTAGTCTATCTTTAGTGGGAAGCCTATCCAACAAGGCCATCCAAGAAATGAGGGAATGTTTAGGTATATGCAGTTGATACCAAATAAGCTTGTGCCAATTCACCTTACTCATCCTCGGTCTGAGTACATCATACACCGCAGCAGCTTTGTAAACATCACCAGGAAAACTCCAACTGCCATTCCTTGAGATCAAATCTCCAACAAGCGCTCTAAGCTTCAATAATTTCTTGAGATTCCAGCTATAACGCTGTAAACAAGGAATATCCATCACAGATCTTCCCTTTAGAATGTAAAGATGCACCCAAGATACCCATATGGAACCTGCTTTCATATAAACTGCCCACAAGTTCTTCAAGATACAAGCCTTGTTCCATATTTCAAAACTTTTAAAACCAAGTCCACCCTCAGATTTAAGGTGACAAATAAAATCCCAGCTGACTCGTGCTCCCTTGCTTGTCCCTTCCTTGCCTTTCCAGAAATAATTGGAGCATAGTTGTTTCAGTTTTTTTATGATAGCCTATGGTAAGATGAAATTCTGACACCAGAAGTTACAAATGCTAAAAAGGACAGATTGGATTAGTTGTCTTCTCCCCCCATAAGACAAATGCTTTGAGGACCAACTCTTAATCCTTTGAGTAACTTTATCTACCAGAGATTGGCAATCATTGGCTCTCAATCTCTTGGAAATTAGAGGTACACCCTAGTATCTCACTGGTAGTTGTCCAATCGTGAAGCCAGTGTCAGTATGTATAGTGTCAACATCATTAGAATTGATATACCAGAGCAAAAAATTTCACTCTTGGAGCAATTAAGTTGGAGGCCTTAGTAGGTATAAAAGAGTTGCATCAAGTTTTTGATCCCTTCAACTGATTCAATATTTCCTTTAGAGAAAATATGGAGTTCATCCGCAAAACATAAGTGAGTCAGCTGAACTTGTTTGCATTTGGGGTGATATCCAAAAACCCCATGTAGAACGCCTGCATTAAGAAGTTTAGATAAAACATTCATAGCAATCACAAAGAGATCAGGAGAAATAGGGTCTCCTTGTCTCACACCCCTGGCGCCAGAGAAATATCCCACCAATACACCATTCAAAGCTATAGAAAATTTCGGAAAAGAAAAACAATCTGTGATCCAATTGATAAATTTCACAGGAAAACCCAAAGCTATAAGCACATTAGTGAGAAAACCCCAATGGAGAGAGTCGAAAGCCTTTCGAAGATCTATCTTGAGTGCACAACGGGGGGATAAGTTTGGTCTATGGTAACCACATACTAACTCTTAGGCCATCAACACGTTATCAGCTAACTGCCTACCTACAATAAAGGCACATTGATTGCTACTGATGACATGAGGGAGGCAAACTTTCAATCTGTTAGCAATGATCTTTGTGACACATTTATACACCATGGTGCAACATGATATGGGTCTGAAGTCTATCATGGTACTAGGGTTTGAAATTTTTGGGACTAGGGCAATAATAGTAGAGTTGAAAGCAAATGGCATATCATTAGTATGAAATAAATACTGGATGGCAACTATAACATCCTTACCAACTATATGCCAAGCATGTTTAAAGAAGTGAGCTGAGTAACCATCGGGTCCTGGTGCCTTGTTGCTGTTAATAGAGAAAAAAGCATCCTTTATTTCTGTGGAAGTCACAATATCTGCAGTGAGCATGTCATGCAAATCATTAGGTACAGTAACTTGCAAAATATATTTTAGTGTGTCTACTGAGCAACCATCAACATTAGCATCTTCTGTTCCAAGCAAATTTTGGAAATAGCCAATTGCCTCCTTAGCAATATTTTCAAATTCATCTAATCTGTCACCTTGCACATTAGTGTTTTTCTTTTGGTTAACTTTCATAATCTTATGAAAGTAACCTGTGTTTTGATCCCCTTCCTTTAACCATTGAACTCTTGATTTTTGCTTGTAAAAACTTTCCTCCGCAGAAACTAGTTCCCTCAATTTTGTTTGCAAAGCCTTATGTTGCTCAATTTGTGTTGGAAAGGGTTTGCTAAGATTTTTCATCTGCACGCTTGCAATTTTTACTTTTTTGCTTTGCACTCTATCTGAGAGGCCATTGAAATAATCTTTATTGAATTTCTTAAGGACCATTTTAAGTCTCTTAAGCTTCTTATAAAGCTTCATCATGGGGGTTCCAAAAGCAGGCTCATTCCAACTGTCTTCAATAGTTTTCATATAGCATGGATGATTAGTCCAGAAATTGAAAAATTTAAAGGGCTTTGAAGGTTATTTCCGTGCCACTGCCATTCTAACATAAGCCAAACAATGATCAGATCTCCCGGGAGCCATAAATTCTACAAGAGAATATTGAAATTTATTCAACCAACCCGGATTAATCAACACTCTATCAAGTTTTCTAGAAAGGGGCTTTATAGGATTATTGTTGCACCATGAGTAAAGAGGACCAATGTAGGGGTGATCAAACAAATCTACGATATTCAAGCAGTCTTTAAACTCTTTAGTTTCCACACTAGCAGATTGGGAGCCATAAAGTCTGAGCTTTCATCAGGTGACAGAATAATATTGAAATCCCCAGCAACTACCCATGGAGAGCCACTGGTGATTCGAGCTATTCTTTGCAAACTGTCCCACAATTTCCTTCTTTCCACACCATTATTACTACCATATACCATATACTATAGTGAAAATTATGCTCACAGTTATGGTTTGATCATCCAAGCTAATTTGATAAAAAGATATATCCTTCTTACAAAGGAACCAAATTCTACCATTAGCTGCATAATTATAATTGTGCACAAAATTCCAATTAGTAAAGTGTTTTTCAACAATCTTTTTTGAATTCTTTTCCTTTACCCGAGTTTCAATTACTTATATTTATTTTTAATGTTTTGAGTTTATTTGCTAACGTGTTTTGTAATCTATTTCACTGGTGCTTTAATTCTTATTGATTTCCTTGGTTATTTAGTTACTAATTGCCATAACAATCTTAAAGCAGATACAATATTTCTAAAGTCTTGTGAGAGTATGAATTCCACCAAGGAAAGCACTGAAATGGGTATTGTAAAACATGACCCAACGATG
The DNA here is from genome assembly GCA_001974805.1 of Corchorus capsularis. Taxonomy (NCBI): domain Eukaryota; kingdom Viridiplantae; phylum Streptophyta; class Magnoliopsida; order Malvales; family Malvaceae; genus Corchorus; species Corchorus capsularis. Next base: position 3,144 of record AWWV01012147.1, on the reverse strand, counting down.
TTTTGGGTCTCAATGCTATTATGCAAACAACCACAACAGTTTCACTAAGTTATAGTGTGATAAACCAGAGAAATTGAGTGGGGTTAATCTCAAGAGGTGGCAACAAATGATGTTGTTGTAACCAACTACTCCGAACCTTACGAGGTTTTTTAACTAAAGATACTGTAAAGATGCCTGAGGGCAAACCATATGTGCAAATTGTTAGTGTGCTAGAGGTTGGTCTGATCCTTGCACGTGCATTTCACCGTTCACAAGTTGCAGCAAAGATATTGTGCGAAGAGGGTTCCTTAATGATCTTTGACCAGAAAGAAACACTTGTGAGACTTGTTTCATGGTTGGCCTCAGTTTTGGATCAGCATTTAGGCATGCTAATGCTATTGCAGCCACAAGAAGTATGCTCCCCGCGACCATCTCTTCCAATCCAACTCCACAGCTTCAACATCGTCACTCAGAACCCACAACAAGCTCCCTCTTTCCATGTATTGGTAAATCAAAAACACGCAACGATTGTGGAGACAATACCCATGTAGTTTCACAATATTTCGATGTCGGATCTCTGTTAGAAACTTTATCTCATTTCTGAAACTCCTGTCAAAAGCAGGTTCCTCTGCCTCAAGACGATGAAGCTTCTTCAATGCAACCATTTTCCCACTGGGTAGCTCTGCTCTGTACACACTACCGTAACCACCAGTTCCAATGCAGTATCGGATGTCGAAATCATTTGTTGCAGCTATAATGTCTTCATATGCTATCTTTCCATCGAAGTTCCATACCGAGAACATATCTCCGGTCTTGGTGGTTTGTAGGATGTTACTTGGATTGACCTTGACCTTCATCCTTTTCCTCCACAAAAAAATTAAACAGCCAAGAGCAAGAAAAGCAATGAATGCAGAAACCGACACAAATATTTTGAGATTGCTACTCCTCGGTCCTAGAGAATAGGTTGGAGGTGGAATATAAGAGTAGACTAAATTTTCGTTCCAATAAAATAAACAAGTATTTTTTTCCAAACAAAGATCAAGTGGAACAACGCCTGACAAATTATTATTGCTTAGATCTAGTTGGTATAGCTGCCTAAGGTTTCCGATCTGATTAGGAATAAGACCCTGTACATTGTTGCTGCTCAAGTCCAACCATTCTAAATATGTGCAATTACCAATTTCCTCCGGTATCGAACCATTGATTCTATTGTAGGAGAGCAACAAATTTTCTAACTTGAGTAAATGACCAATAGACGAGGGAATTGGACCAGTGAGACGGTTCAAGCTGAAATCTAAGTGAATCAGATCCCTAAGATTTTTTATTTCATATGGAATGGAACCGTTGATTCGATTTATACGAAGGTCTAGATGTTCTAATTTCGTCAAATTACCCAAAAATTTCAATGGACCAACAAGCATGTTATGTGACAGATCTAAGGTCACCAAATTCTTCAACTTCCCAATTTCTATAGGGATGGACCCATTAATTTGGTTTCTAGGAAGAGATAGAGATTTCAGTTTAACTAATTGACCAAAAGTGGAAGGGATTGGACCAATTATTTCACAATGGCTCAGGTCCAAAACCATAAGAGCCTTCAAATTCCCAATTTCTACAGGGATGCAACTATTGAACGAATTCCCACTCATTCGTAAATGGGTAAGATTGGTTAGGCCAAAACCTAACGGAATCCACCCTGTGAGGCGGTTCCCACTCAAATTCAAAGCAGCAAGACTTTTCAGATTCATTACTTGTTGAGGAATGGAACCATTGATATAATAGTTATACGAAATATCAATCACCTCCAATTGGGCAAGTTCTCCAAGTGAAGAAGGTAACTCACCAGTGAGTTCATTTGAGGACAGGTCGAGATATTTGAGTGATGGAAGATTACCTATCTCAGACGGTATGCTCCCATAGAGTCCTTGATCTCCAAGGTGAAGATTGACTAGGTTGGGAAAGGCAGAGAAATTCATTTTTCGTAATTCACCATACAACTCCCTCGGACGTGGATAAATCTGGGTGACGCTTCCAGCTGTGTTGCATGTTATACCAGGCCATCTGCAACGTTGGGAGGTATCATTACTATATTTGTTCCACCAACCACTGTGGAGCAGAGCATTGGCTTCCGATTCCATAGAAGCTGATACAAACAAGGTTGTGGAATAGGAAAGAACGACAATGGTTATCCACACTACTCCTAACATTGTGAAGATACTTGTTCAAGCTTTATTTTGAGGGTGAGGTTAACTATAGAAATATAAACAAGTTTTTCCTTTTCTCGAAAAGAAACAACCCCTAATTAACATCAACGACGTACCATTCTAGACAACTTTTGCAGGTTTCTGATCAATAATTATATTGCAAAGTGTGGAACACGCCCAAGACTTTAAGACTTGAGTATATATAGTCTAAGTCTATTCACCCAACAAATACCTATAACCATGGAATTAAATATCCGTCGATACCTCGATATATCCGTCGATATATCCGATATCTGTACCCCTCGATATAAATATCCATAAAAATTTCAATGTCACGGAATATCCGTCGATATATCCGTGTATCCGTCGATATTTATCGATATCTCGATAAATCTCGATATATCCGTAAATATCCATAAATATCTGTAAATATCCATATTAAATTAAATATTTTTTTTCGTTTTTACATTTAGGATTAAAAATATAAGCAACATTTCGATGAAGGAAAGGGTTTTTTCAAAAATATTAGCAATTGAAGTCATTTATACAAAACTGTGGTAATAGTAATACAAATAATTGTTTCGTTTAAGTGATTTGGTTTGAGATAGACCCGGGTTTCTCGATAATTTTTCGTTTAAGTGTTGGTATTTGACACAACACTTCTATGTCATTTTTTATTTTTGCCCAAACCTTTGTTGAAAGTAAAAGTCACATTGTAGTTAAATATCTGTTTCAATTAAGTCTAGGTTTTGGTCATCTCAATAATAGGAAGATTCTTGACATGTATGAATTACCATTTTCGTCTTTCGCTAGAAGGCCAAACACTTATTGGATGGCTAACAAGAATTAGTCGAGAGGCATATTTGGAATATGTGCACAATTATATGGCGGTTTATAAACCTTATATGTCATGACTTGAATATTTTAACTGGATTACTGCCCCCGGGGGAGATGATACATC
>AWWV01012146.1:0-34163 GCA_001974805.1 Corchorus capsularis | reverse complement strand
ATACTACGTCGGACGCCGTGACAGATCCGTTTTGTCCTACCGGGTAGAGGGTGTAAAGTGGCACAAAAATAAAACTTTAGGTTGCATTTTGGTCAAAATAAAAAAGTTAGGTGCAAAGTGGCAGTCCGTACAAACTTAAGGGTGCAAAGTGATATTTATGCGGATACAAAAATCTAAAATTGGCACTTTTGTTTAAAACTAAATTGCCCTCAAGTTGTCCCTACAGATTTGGTCCTTTGACCCTACTTGTTATGTCCATGGAATTAAATATCTGTCGATACCTCGATATATCCGTCGATATATCCGATATCTGTACCCCTCGATATAAATATCCATAAAAATTTCAATGTCACAGAATATCCGTCGATATATCCGTGTATCCGTCGATATTTATCGATATCTCGATAAATCTCGATATATCCGTAAATATCCATAAATATCCGTAAATATCCATATTAAATTAAATATTTTTTTTCGTTTTTACATTTAGGATTAAAAATATAAGCGACATTTCGATGAAGGAAAGGGTTTTTTCAAAAATATTAGCAATTGAAGTCATTTATACAAAACTGTGGTAATAGTAATACAAATAATTGTTTCGTTTAAGTGATTTGGTTTGAGATAGACCCGGGTTTCTCGATAATTTTTCGTTTAAGTGTTGGTATTTGACACAACACTTCTATGTCATTTTTTATTTTTGCCCAAACCTTTGTTGAAAGTAAAAGTCACATTGTAGTTAAATATCTGTTTCAATTAAGTCTAGGTTTTGGTCATCTCAATAATAGGAAGATTCTTGACATGTATGAATTACCATTTTCGTCTTTCGCTAGAAGGCCAAACACTTATTGGATGGCTAACAAGAATTAGTCGAGAGGCATATTTGGAATATGTGCACAATTATATGGCGGTTTATAAACCTTATATGTCATGACTTGAATATTTTAACTGGATTACTGCCCCGGGGAGATGATACATCCATGCCTAGTAGAAGTCATAGCAGTGGTAACTACGGTAGTAGTGATTTTGAGCCTCCAAGAAATTCAATGTGGTACTGAGGTTGTATATCTGCTTTGGATTGTGTTTTTATAACTAAAATAATGTAAAATAATGCATTTATAAATATGATATAATACTTTCTTACTTCAGAAAAGAAATCATATAATTTTTTACATTTAATGAAGTGGTTAATTTGGTAACCATCATTTTGGAGATAAAATAAATGTGTGTTTAAATTAGTATAGTTGATTTATACATATTACATACACTTTTCGCAGTACAAAAAATAAAAAAAAAATAAAAAATGTCTACATATACTCTATTTATCATATCTTGATTCTAAAACATGTGGAAATATGTAAATAAGAATTGGTCAAAATTTCAAAGCAAAATTCAAACGTTTACTATAAATATCCGTCGTTTTAGTGCATTTTGGACCACTTATATTTGAATTTCATCGATACCTCGATATATCCGTCGATATATCCGTCGATATATCCGTTCGATATATCCGTCGATACCTGTATTTAACACCATGCCTATAACTAATTATTACTACTACATTCTTCTTTGAAATTTCAACATAATGTGCTTAGTGGGCACAAAACGCGTAGAAATTAAAAGGATAAAACCATTGAATTGTCCATATCACTTTGGAGAAAACAGAAACAAGTTTTACCAATTAGTAGAAACCAATAATAAAATATTGATGGACATAATATACCAAAAGGCAAATATAGATAAAATGATGAAACTAGGGATGTCAATGGGTCCCGAACCCGGTGGGGAACCCGATTCCCCGCTCCGACGGGGGCGGGGATGGGGAGCATTTTCGGGGAACAGGGACGGGGACGGGGATTGTTTTTCATTCCCCGTCGGGTACGGGGACGGGGACGGGGAATGGTCCCCCCGCCCCGTACCCGGCCCCGAAATATATATACTATTTTTTTATACATAAAATATATATACTATGTATACATATATATATATATATTAATATATATGTTTTTTTTTACAACAAAACAAGAATATTAATATATATGTTAAATAAAAGAATTACTAAGTCACATATGTTTTACTAATAAATAATAATATATACTAACAAATAAATATTTACTAATTTTGCTTAAAAAATTAATTGTAATATTCGGGTATGGGGAATCCCCGTCCCCGTCGAATCCCCACGGGGACAGGGATGGGGACTACATTTCATTCCCCGCCGGGGATGGGGACGGGGACGAGGAATACTCCCCCCGCACATTCCCCGCCCCGTTGACATCCCTAGATGAAAGATAAGAGCTAAAAAGTCTCCTGAGTCAACAGATTATTATGAAACATGACACTTGACCCAAATAATAATGGAACTAATTAACAATGTGGAGCTTGGTGTGATCCTTCCATGTTCACAAGTTGCAGCAAAGAGATTGTGCCAAGAGGTGTTCCTTAATGATCTTAATTAGCGTAGAAAGAAACACTTGTCAATTTTGGATGAGCAGCATTTAAGGCATGCCAACGCTATTGCAGCTACAATAGGAACAGAATCAACCAAGAGAGGTATCAACATTTCCAAATCTGCACTCATTGCCTTCCAATAGGAACACAACTATAATTAACCAAGGGAAGTATCGAGATTCCAATAGGAACAACACATGCTAACAATAAAAACAACACAATTGATCATAATCAAATAAACCAAAAACATCCAGCAATATCTTAAATAAAACCACAAGAGCCCTTTCATCATATCAACTTGCAACACGGGACAAGGTTGTTGATCGAAGGATGCCATGAATGGTGCCAAGAAATAGCTTTAGCCAAGTATCTTCCTTGCCTTGTCCTCATATTGTATGCAAAACATTCTTTATGTCGTAACACCATCCGCAGAGAGAAGAATAATACTTCACCAACACAAGTAATGACTTTCTTCACCGGCCATGGTGAAGACAAAATCGGTAGTGAGTTAACGTCAATATTGTGATGAAACTCCCATATACCCAAATGGTCAATATCCTTGAAAACATGAATCTTATAACCACCCTCCAATGAAAATGTTATTGACCCAAGATAATCCCCAATCCTTACAAACCCAATAACGAATCCAATCTCACTTGGGATACTGACAGTGTAAACAGATTCTTTAACAATATCAGTGGCTATAATTTCAAAAGGTCCACGACGTGCTACCTCTCCAGTCCAATAAACAATTCAACCGACATTAACAAGTCCCCTCACACTATCATCATCAAGATAACCACAAATTAATTTAAAATCCCAACTGTTTGGAACTCGTGCTATAGCATACTTCAACAAGCGAGCACTAAATGGTCTGCCGCTTTTATGACCCTGAATTATGATGCAAGGCTTTGAGCGTTGTCGGTGTGTGTCTATAAAATGAGGGTTGCATATAATTGCAGCCCATGTTTTGCAAACATACCTCACAACACAATGGAGGTGCTCAGCCGGAAGCCAACTGAGTATATTTGATATAATCTCATCAGGGAGAAATATTGGAATACTACTCTTTTTGAGTCTCTTATTATTACCTTGAGATTGAGAATGAGCAACATTAATCTTCTTCGTCTTCTTACCTCTCCTCCTTTTGATCGTCATCCTAATTTATTTAATCTTTAAATAACCACTGAAACAAAAAGCAACAAGTAATTATAAGATCTCATGAAACAATAATGGCTATTATTAGTATATTTGGAATTTGTTTCTTCCTCCAGGCTCCAATTAATTAATCAGCACCTGTGTTTATGATTAAATATTACTTGAACTTGACCAATTCACTCTAGTCTATCCAACCAGACTGCCAATGGCAGCATTATTATACCCTTACCTACTAGATTTTCCAATTTTAGAAAACTCAGAAAATTAAACTTGTGCCATATCTAATCTTAATAAAGGAAAAAGTAAATTAAATAAAGAAGAAATTAAAAAACCACCCATCTCAAACCAAGCAAGAAAACAAACTTAAGTTTCAGAGCAAGCAAGGTAACCTTTTGTCCCAACGAAGACAACGTAGCCTAAGAAACACCAAAATCGTCCCGGATCTTTGTTCCTCTGGGATTGGAGCGAGGATTCCTGGAATCACCAATGCCATGGACAAGTTTTGCCTGCTCTGCCTCTGATCAAATAATTGAAAGTGTGGAACCCTTTAGGTTTTTTCTGTTGTATTCAAGTGGGCTTAACTGTTTTTGTGGGTTGTAAGGCATTGGATACTTACGGCCTTTAAATTTTGGGCATTTTTATTTGTTTTGCTATTTTAGGTGTTTTCCTTTAATGGGTTTGCGCACCTTTTCCTTTGTTATGGTCTTGTTGTAATTTTTCTTCTTCTTTTTTTTAGATGCCTTATGTTTAGTATTTGATTTTCAATCCTCAATTCCTCATGGCATCCATAGGTGATAGGCCTAAGTTCCAATGAGCTTACTTTGCGCTTAATTACTCCTTCCGTCCTATATTATCTGTGGACAGATAACATGGGACGGAGGGAGTATTAGATTTAAACTTGTACCAAATATTTTCTCCTTTTTTCTTTTGGGTAAATTATAGTCATCATTATTCGTTCTAATCATTCATGAATAATCTTTTGAAAAAATGTCGAAGAGTGGGAGAGATTGAGATTGATATGCTTTCCCTTACAATTCTGATTTTGTAGGGCCTAGTTTAATTTTTAATTATTTATAAATCAGAATTTCAAATAAAAATATTATTTTCTTGATTTTCTTTTAAAAAATAAATTAATTTTGATATGATTTTATTGGGCCACATCATCGATATGAGAAGGTTCAAGTAACATTAACGGATACATTCCGTTTAAAATAAGACTAAAATTTCACATTCTCAAAACTAAAGGGGCTAAATTGTTTTTATTATTACAAGGACGAAACTGATCTTTTATTATAGTACAGGGACTAAGCAGATACTTTGACCTAATGCTTAATAGTTGGAGCGACAGTGAACAATTTATCATACATAATTTTATTTGACATATACGTGTGACTAGTGGTAGAGTATTGAACTCTTAATTTTAGTGGTTAGGGATCAATTTCTAACAAGCTTAAATACCAAAAATAATTGTAAGGAATTATTTGAGTCAGAATAGGAAAAGACCCTTCGAGGCATGTGCTTTTTTTTTTTGGCACAAATTTGAGACATGTACCAAACAATAAAAGTCTAATTTATGCCTACAAGTTAAGGAGTAGTGAGTGATGAATCATGTGATTCATTGACACATCATATATAGCATAACAATGGATTTATGGCTTGAAGTGCAATCTTTAAACTTTCCTCTTGCGTGTTGCCAATGATTGTAACCAAATAATAATATGACGTTTAAGAAGCTAGCCTAATATTTGGCGGAAAAGAAAGATGCAAAATGAAAAAGAAATTGGCCTAATAGAAAGGATGATCCATGTGAGTCAATAAAGAGTGAAAAGCCAATGACAAGAGAGATGTGTAGTGTTAACTGTTAACCCATGCTGCTGGGTCCTTCAAATCTAGCTAGCTCAACTTATCCTCTTCTTAGTTTCCTTTGCCAAATCTACTACAACTCAATACATCATACTTCAATGTTCTCACATTTTGGACCGGACCGGACTGACCGGATTGAGGGGTTTAATCGGTTCAATTGTAATCAATAATTGTTCATATGAGTAGATATGTATATATTTTTAACCAAGATCGACCTAGCTTTACCGAAATCCGACTTGATCCAAACTCAACAATTAGGAAAATCTATAGAACGTACCTGCATTAAGTTTTTTATTATTATTGATATGGATCTTTAATAACCCAAAATACTTATTTCTAACCTTTTCTTTTTAATCCAATAACTTATCTACTTGAGTGATTGAAAAATAACTTTTAGTTAAATCGGGTTTGGATTTAGTATGCTTTTTAAAACATTATCAGGCATGTAATACTCGAACCGTTTTTTTATACCATTTTTAGGTTCATCTATCAATAGGAGAAGAGTTGTTCTACTAGTATGTGGACATCTTGGTCAAAGTTGGAGATATAAACACAACGTACAACCACAAGAAGCATAAAGATTTTTGCTTATCATGCACCTGCCAACATAGTATTAAACACCCATACTTAAATAGTGCAACGACGTAATCTTCTGATAGACTCAAACAAAACCGATAAATCTGCTGCCTTTTGCCTTTGCCCCCTCAACTGTGTCAATAAATTGTCTTCCTTCCAACTCCAATCCAAATCCTTCGTGTATAAATGTAGAAGATTCTATTCAGTTTATCTTCATCTTCCTACAATACTCCTTGTCAGAAAAAGAGTCTTACTTACTCATTAAGAACATGAAAACCAAAGGCATTCACTGTTTCTGTACTTTCTTCTTGGTCTTTTTGTTTCTGGGTTTTCAAAATTGTGTTCAGGGAAGGTTGCTGGCATCATCAAAACCCGACAGGGATGATGCTGCTGCGTATGCTCGTTGGTTGGTGTCCCAGAATACTTGGGGAATTCTAAAGTAATTCTCTTTTTACTCGTATCTGGCTTCTGCTACTTTTTATTATAATTAAGGATTTTGTTGCTTCTGATTCTTGTTTTGAGACTGTAATTTGGGTTCTTATGCTTGTCTGTTTAGTTTTAGTTTTTATTAGATGAACCAATTGATTAAAATTGTTGGATTTTTATCTGTAATTGCCAAAATATGAAGCTTTGACTTCTTTTTTTTTTCCCTAGAAAGATTTGTTATATGCTTGCTGTGAAAAGGGAGGGGGAATATTGGAAACGAATGCAAAATTTGCAGCAAAGAATTAATGGAGCTTCGTATCATTAATTTTGTTATCTTCTATGTTCCATATGTCTTGTTTGTTGCTTGGTGTCATTCCTTTTTTACCGAATTTCTTTTATTTATGTATAATATATACCTTTTTTACAGCTTAGAAATCATTGAAGTTTTAGTTTGGCTTATCTGTTATTTTGATTTGGCAGTACAATATCAAGTGAGTTGGATGGAGCGCCTTTTGGGTAAGTTTTTCTCACACACATACTATTTTTAATTAAAGAATGTTTAAGCTCAATAGATTTTGTTCCTTTCTTTGATGCTAATTTGTTTGGCTTATATGTATGTTTTCTCCTTTCTTTATGAACTATTTTACATGTTCTTTGTGATGTTTGGGATGCTTTTTTGTGTTAACCATCTTGGATTCTGGGTGCTGAGCAAAATCAATGATAGAGGCAAAAAGATTTCAGCTAATCTTACTCCTATTTAAAATCCCTGGTTTTTGTGCTATGCATTAAATTTTGGTGAGATATGATTATTGATTTCAAGATCTTTGCAACTGTTATCACAATTAATCGATGCATGATCAATCAGAAAGCTTAAGAATGCTTTAAACTCTCTACATTTAATATGAAGTTATATAACTATATTTGAGAACCTGCATGGCATTTATCTTTACATCTTCTGCCTATGTGTATTTGATGTCCTGACTCTCTCATGTCCTGTGTTCTTCCTCGCTGAACAAGAACGTTAACTCGTGCTGCAGGAATGTTGTTTCATTTAGTGATGGGACACCTGATAAAAGTACTGGCATCCCGTATTTCTATTTGACAACCCTTGATCCAACAGCAAGAAACGCATTAAAAGACCAAAGGTCCTCACTCGCAATCAGCGAGTTTCCACTTGGAACTTGTGGCAATGCAGACCCAGAGAGCCCTGTTTGTGCAAAAATAACACTCACAGGAAAGGTATGTTATCTCCATAGGGCTCATAGCTTTTTCATTAATTTATTTTCACTTGTGCTTCTTAAAGTTTTGTATGCTAATCTGATTAAGATAGTAAAGTTATGCTGTTTTCCAATTGCTGGAACCATTGGAATGAAATAGAAAGAGGACAGAAAGTGAAAGTTTAATGATTTCTAAACTTAATTAAATTGTCCTTTGTGGTGTTTTAGTTGGTACTACTTGATGCAAACTCTAAAGAGGCGGAATTTGCTCAAACTGCTCTATTCACAAAGCATCCAGAAATGAAGGGTAACTGTTAGCCAAAATGATTGTGATTCCGTTCATTTGCTTTCTTTATTACAGTGACTGAATTTGCAATCATTGGTGCATGCACAGGGTGGCCTAAGAGTCATAACTTTCAGATCTACAAATTGGAGATCGAGGACATATTTATGATCAACTGGTATGGTGGCCCTAAACCTCTAACAGTTGACCAGTACCTCAAATATAAAATGTGAGTATCTAATCAATCAACCGTGTTAACTGTTGCAATTGTATTTCACAAACTCCCCTCAAATATATGCCTTGTACTATCAAATCATCTATCCTAATGAATTAAGTATTAGTAGTAGTACCTTGTATTTCTTGTTTGTTTATTTGTTGTTTGCTAATCAATATTTTCGACTTTGGGTATGGGTCTTTGCCATCTACAGGAACAAATATGCTCTCAGTCTGTAAAAAGTGAAATCACAGCCAATCTCCATCCTATACATGATTATATATTTACAAGAATGTAAACTGTGTATAATGAAAATCATCTTGTAAATAAAATCTTACACAGTTTCTTCCATTATTTATGCTTCATGCTATTGTAATTGTAATCTGAAACAATCAGAAGCAATAAAATTGTTTATACATAAGAAATCTTTTCCATCCTTCACTTTTGATTTCATCCTATCTGATTAATGCATGAAGTTGTATGCTCTTAAAGATTTTTTAGCGTGCAGTTGATTCATTTGATTACTATTTACTTGTAACTCTTCAAGTAAGAACAGGTCAGGGATTTACCTTTTAGGGATGGATAGTAAAGTTTGAGCTAATGACTGATCTGAAATAGTTCCAAAGAAGAGTTTCCTTTACTTGATTCAGTTAACGGAATTGTAATTTGGCATCTCATCTAAATTTAACATGGTAATGTTATTCCATTAATCATCCCAAACTCAATCAAAAATTGAATATGAGGCCTCCTGAATTTAGTATTTAGCCCTTTGGAAAGTCATGAACACAGGAGGCAACAGTTTGAAGCCTCTAAGTTTGAAACATTGCTGTAAGAATCATATACCTAAAATCAGACAGAAAACCTCACTATGTCAATCATGAATCAAATATTCTTTTCTTTCCTTTAAGTTCATTTGTAAGAAAGAAGATATAACCAACGAAAATGGCGCCAAAAGAGACAAGGAAAGATAATCACGCAGGATTCACGTGACTTGACACATATATAAAGACAACGAGATAAATATCCTGTTCTAACTTCAAGCAAGCTTGTTGGCTGTAGCTGTTGGAGTTAAACGTTAGCCATATAGAACTCCAAAAAACTCAAACACTTCTTCTTCCTCTGCAATTTTTTATCTCACCCATGAAAGAATGTTACTTCCTCTAAACCAGCAGCCTTTTACTCTCCAACCAAAAACTTTGATTTCCCACTCTTTTCCAGCCAAATTCTTCACCTTCCAATATCCTAAAACCCACATAAAACCCCGCAAACAAATTTTCCTTATCCGGAGCTCCGTAACCCCACCCGGAAACAAGACCCTTCCTCAATCCGCCATTCAACGCATTGCTGACAAGCTTCGGTCTCTTGGATTCTCTGAAACCCAAAACGCCGAACCCAAATCCAAACCTGGGTCTGGGCCCGGCTCTGATTCTCCCGGAGAAATTTTTGTGCCTTTACCGCATAAATTACCCAAGTACCGGGTTGGGCATACAATCGATACCAGCTGGAGCACGCCGGAGAATCCGGTGCCAGACCCGGGTTCGGGTCCGGGCAACTTGATGGTGAGGTTTAAGGAAATGAAGAGGGAGAGGAAGAGATTGGGGAGGAGGGTGACGGAGGAGGACAGGGCGGTTCCAAGTCTGGCGGAGCTGACGCTGTCGAAGGCAGAGCTGAGGAGGTTGCAAACGTTGGGGATTGCTGAGGAAAGGAAGTTGAAGGTTGGGAAAGCGGGCATTACGGAAGGAATTGTGAATGGGATTCATGAAAGGTGGAGAAGAAATGAGGTGGTTAGGATTGTTTGTGAAGATATTTGTAAAATGAATATGAAGAGGACTCATGAGGTTTTGGAGGTTTGTTCAAAAAATTTTCTTTTTATGTTTTTGTGCATTTATTTGGTTGTTTTCTTTACTTTTGAAGTTATTCTTTTGAATCCATGAATGTTTTTACTTTTTATGTTATGCGAATGAATATGAATTCCTTTTTTGGATACTCGAAATAGGATACTTTCAAGTTGAATTCAAATTGTAATGGTTGAAGGGTTCCCTTGTATTTGTTTGGTTTGGTTTGTTTGTCTACACTCTTTTTGAAGTTTAATTAACTAAATCAGTATGATAGATGAAGGAGATTGATTGGAGTAGGAATTTCATTGAAAGAAATAGGAGTAGTTATGAAATGGAGGATCAATGCTGTAGTAAGGAAACTTTACATCATTTAGTTCTGCTTTATTTATTTCAGTATTATAAATTATAAATCATGACACTGTGTTAATAATTCACTTCCAGTCTAGTTGTTAATGATGCCATGAACATCTTATCGGCAAGTTTATATTTGGGTAATTGATTGACAGGCTCCTAATTTAACTAATAAGGAAATCAACCTTAGCTTGTAATTATTATTCCTTGTATAAGGAGTCTAATTTTCATGTTTTTTAACATTCTCAGAGGAAGACCGGAGGGTTGGTGGTTTGGAGATCTGGAAGTAAAATAATATTGTATAGAGGGGCCAATTACAAGTATCCTTATTTCTCGGCTGATAAAATCGCAACAGATGACACTTCTTCCAGTGCTTCACCAGTTACAGATATGGATAATGAGGAACTCCATGAAACAGAAAGCTGCTCATCTGAATCCACTGCTGCAAAATCTGCTACACCAAATGCAACTGACAAAACGACTAAACCAATGATAGTTCAAGGTGTTGGATCTCCAAATAGAGTACGATTTCAAATGCCAGGTGAGGCAGAACTTGTTGAAGAAGCTGACCGCTTGTTAGATGGACTGGGTCCAAGATTTAATGACTGGTGGGGTTATGAGCCTCTTCCGGTCGACGGTGATCTTCTACCTGCAGTTATTCCAGGATACAGGAGACCCTTCCGCCTTCTTCCTTATGGTGTGAAGCCAATCCTGACAAATGATGAAATGACCACTTTAAGAAGACTTGCTCGACCCTTACCCTGTCATTTTGTGTTAGGTGAGTTTGACTTATAATCCATACCTATAGTAGTTCTAGTGTACATCCTATTGATTCTTGTTTCTATGCATATCAGGAAGAAATAGAAAACATCAGGGATTGGCTGCATCAATTGTCAAGCTCTGGGAAAAGTGTGAGATTGCCAAAATTGCCGTTAAGAGAGGAGTACAGAACACTAATAGTTTATTGATGGCACAAGAATTAAAGGTTAGAGATTATTCTACATGTTACAATTTCGTCTTTTATCTGGGCTTGTTTGAAATGCATTATTCCATTTGGATGCTTAAAATTTGAATTCGTTTAACTTATGGATTGGTATATGGCAAGGACTTGGTATGAAGAGCAATTGATGCCTGAAACTGAATTGGTCTCTATCTCAGTTCTGCAGATTTTCCCTCTATTTTATAGTTCAGCAAGTTTCTTTATGACCATCTGTTAATGAAAATACTTTGTTTCAGTGGCTAACTGGAGGAACTTTGCTCGCACGAGATAAGGATTTCATTGTCTTATATAGGGGGAAAGATTTCCTGCCTTCTGCTGTTTCTTCTGCAATAGAAGAGCGGAGAAAGCATGGCACTGCTGGATGTAGTGAATCAAGGGAAGCTGCACAGGAGGTCAATGAGAATGCTACAAGTGGCTACAAAAACGAAAGTAAGGGTTCCAAGGATGAGAGGAGTAATACCTTTGGTGGCCCAAAAAACAGGAAGTCTGCTGAAGCAACTATTATAAAGACACACACGAAGTTATCTATGGTACTATTTTTCTATGATGCTTCCCTTTAATACTTACTTGGTGATATCTTGTTTAATGTGTGGTATTTCTTCCATTACAGGCCTTAGAGAAGAAAGAAAAGGCAGAGAAACTTCTGGCAGAGCTGGAGCAGGCAGAGATCCCCCAACAATCTGATATTGATAAAGAGGGCATAACTGAAGAAGAAAGATATATGCTTAGGAAGGTTGGCTTGAGAATGAAGCCTTTCCTCCTATTAGGTGAGTTAGACCTTCTAGTGTAACCTTTTGATCTTGAAATATTGTGTCCAAGTATTTATTGCCTAGACAATTTTAAAGGGCATTTTAAAATGATGCCCACCTATTAGTCTAGCTAGCTCCTGCAGAAGCACATCCTGATTTGCATTTCTCATTTGTGCATAGGTAGACGGGGAGTATTTGATGGAACGGTTGAAAATATGCATCTTCACTGGAAGTATAGGGAACTTGTGAAGATCATTTCTAAGGATATAAATTTTGAAGCTGTTTATCAAGTAGCACGGATGTTAGAGGCAGAAAGTGGTGGAATATTAGTGACTGTCGAGAGAGTAAGTAAGGGTTATGCAATCATAGTTTATCGTGGGAAGAACTATGAGCGGCCTACTAGTCTGAGACCTAAGACACTTCTTACTAAGAGACAGGCAATGAAGCGCTCTCTAGAGGAACAGCGCCGTAAGGTACAATTTAGTTATGTTGTCATGTATGCTTGTTATACAGTTTGTGGCCTCGAAGAAAAAAAGACCTGAAAGACTAGAAAAGGAAAGAAAAGAAGCACCTTCATCAGATTGCACATATCATTCTGGAAAAAACTTTTGACTTGTTTGAGCGTATGCAGCCCTTTCAACATGTCCCTTTGTGCTTTAGCTCTTATTCTTTTTCTGTGTTGTTTGCAGTCCTTGAAACTGCATATTTTGAAGCTTACAAGAAACATCGATGAATTGAAACAACAGCTGGTAAGCTATTCAGCACAAGAACTTCTATTGGTTAAGTATTTTACTCTTGCACGAATATTCTAATTTTATTCATTAATTGACTTGAATTGTGTAACACTGCTTTGATACAGTTTGTAGACAAGGGGACAAACAACATGCAAACTGTTGAACAGTCAAGATTGCCAATGGTGAGCTATGCCAGGCTTGCTAATTAAACTAGTGTATTTATGTTTTCTTGGTAATTGACATGTTTCTGTCACAATAAAGGACCAAGAAGAGCTGGAAATTTTGCAGTCAGTCAAGGACGCAACATCCGATATTCAATGCCCCGCATCTCCAACAGGGCATGTAGAGGTATGTAGTTCAACTCTGAAATGTGTAGAAACGGAAAGAGAACACTTTTACCTTTGGTTTAAAGTTTAAAGAACTCACCAGGTTCTCTCTTGATTCAGCTCAATTGAATACTGCGCCTCATAAAAAGAGTCCTATTTACTCACCTTTAGTTGTGCCCATTTGAGAAGTCAAAAGAGACTATTTTCTACTTTCCTTTTATACCCTTATTTTTATCCACCTTTTTCTTCTCTTGTTGCAAAAAACTTTTTCAGGGGTAACTTTGGAAAGAAAGCTTAAAACCAACGATGGTCAAAATTCAACTCAAAATTTCTTAAACTCTATGTAAAGTCTATATGGGCCTTTTCTCTATTTAAGGGATGGAGAGAGTAATATTTAAATTTTTAAAATGATTTTAAATACACACCTAGCTTAATTTTTAGTTTTTTATTCTTTCATCATTTTCTTTAAAATAATACAACAAAGCCTTGAAAAAGTTATTGTCCGGTATGATTTTAACTACTTAGTATATGAACACCTTGCTTAGCCTGACAGTGATGTTGATGTTCTAATGTCATTTGGAAATCTCACCTGACTCTCTTTTGTAATTAATGCATGTAGTTTATATGACATCTGAAATGGTTTTTGATGTGATTATACAAGGCTACTGACAAAGGTAAATCCAAGTCGGTTTCCATAGAAAATGATAAGTCAGTTGCTGCAATAAGTATTTGCCAACCCTCTGAACTAGAGCCTACAGAGCCATATTCTATACATGATGCTATTGAGAATCATAAAACAGAATCTGAAGCTTCATCCGAATCTGTGACCATAAAAAGAGATGCACCTGAACTGAGGATGCTGCATACTGAAGTGGAAATAGTTGACTCCACATCTTTTCCTGATAACGTTGGGGTAATGCCTGCAGTTCCTTCTGTCATTTTAATATTCCTAAATTCTGGATATTTCTCATCTGATATGGCATATATTGTTGTAAGCAGGAAGAAATAGACTATTCTGGTGCTGTTAATGCTGAGGACTGTATTTCCAATAATGGGTCAATGGAATCATTGATTGAATCAGCCAACGATAAGTTGCATGTTTCAAATTCATCAACGGATGAAAATATGTCGGATAAGATGGCTTCAACAGCAAAGTTTCTTTCTAACAAAGACAGACTTCTCTTACGAAAGCAGGCTCTCAAAATGAAGAAACGCCCTCTGCTCGCATTTGGTGATTAGCACTAACCTTTACTGTTACAGTTTCCCTCATCCCTATTGATACAGTTTCCCACATACATATCAAAGTGACATTCAGAATTCTATGTGATATTCCTGGATGCCTTGTGCTGAGAATATTATACTGATTCTGCCATAGCAAAGATGTATTATTGTGTGTCAACCAAACTCATGGTTGCCAATTACGCATCTCTATCTCTCCCTCTTTTACTTATTTTCATGGTCATCAAGGGAACTTATTTTGGGTGCACTCTCTATGTTTAGGGAGGAGCAACATTGTGACTGGTCTCGCAAAAGCAATCAAGGCACACTTTCAGAAGCATCCTCTTGTTATAGTTAATGTGAAAGGGAGGGCTAAAGGGACTTCCGTGCAGGAGGTGGTGCTAAAGCTGCAGGTTTGCACTCTAAGATTCCGATTTCTTTTTACCCCTTCTGCCAGAATGAAGCTATACCGATTTCTTTATTAAATTTACAGGAAGCCACAGGTGCAATTCTAGTTTCTCAGGAACCTAGTAAAGTCATACTGTATCGAGGTTGGGGTGCAGGAGATGAAGTAGGCCGTGGTCATAAAAAGAATACAAAAGATGCATCAATTCAGAATCGGCCTGCAGTTTCCCCTGAGCTTATTGCAGCAATCAAACTTGAATGTGGCTTGCTACAAAACCAATAGAAGGCGACTTGATATGCAGGACTTTTGAGGGTTTGTTTATTTACAGCCAATTGCAGGAATTTTGATTTTTGAGGATTAAAAAGGTATTTTTCTGTATTTGTTTGTTAGTTCATTTTTTCATTACACAGAGCAAATATATTGGAGTTCTTTAACTCAGATTGTTAACAATCTGCCCGTCTTGTTCATTTATAACTGTTAGCAGGTGGTTCTAGGAGTAGCAAGCAGATATACGCATCATTCGTCAATCTTCAATGTGAGGACACTGGTTTGGATCAAATGGTCTTGATGCTCCTCACAGCATTCTGCAGATGTTTGATCAAGCTGTCTTGACGCTTCTCTCTGCATTCTTTTAGTTGCAAGGTTCCATCTTCTAAACAATTCAGTATGTTTCCACTGCTTTGCCACCAGCCATTAGCGACAATGCTAATATAGACATCATGTTCAATTCTGCAGCGTCACATTAGGTATCGTTTTTTATGTCCCATTGTCCATACTCCATAAAGTCGATAATGGATAGTGTTGATAATGTTATTTTTGTGATGTGAATAATTAAGTTTACCCTAAAGTTCCATTCCATCCCATGTAGTCTAAAGCTTTAATTTATCAAATCCATTTATATATATGTAACTATATATTATTTTCAAGAAATGAGAAAAGTATTTGTTAAGCGTTTCCCCTTGAAGCAATAGCATGTTCTCATGACTCACAAAGGAAAGTATTTTAACACTGTAAAAGAGCATGCTGTGCATTTTTGGATATATGATACGACTTCTTAGTTGTTATCTTCATTCACAAATTACGTGCATCAAAAGCTTCCTATATATTTGACAAAATGATTGTTCACTGAATTGAGCATAAAATTTACTTATTTCCACGTTAGCAGAACAAAACAAACTAACCAGTTTGATTTGATTAGCAGATATAGAATTTTCTCTTCACATTAGAAGCAATAGTAAAAAACGTTTAAAAGTACACTTTTTCTTTCCTTTTATACCTTTTTTTTTTCCATTATGAATTAACCTTCTGAATCACATTCTTTTAATTAGATTGGATTTATGAGCTAGATTAACTTAATAATTAAACATTAGACAACAAAAGTAGACTAAACACAACTTTTATCAAAGACCAAATATGACCATTTCCCAATACACACAAAATTTCAAGGATTAAAGTAAAAAAGATTAAGCATGCTGAGAAATAATATATACTACTAATGTTTCTTGCAGTCTTGTTGCCTGCTGCTGCAGCTGCTCAAATTGATCATTTCTCTACAGATATATTATATATAAAGATTAAAGTAAAGCTATATATACACCAACTATTACACTTTTTCAACATTGAAAAGTGTTAAAAAGTACCCACCAGGAGGAATAACATTGATTACTGGCATATACTAATGTTTTCGAGATTTCAGCACCCCAATGACCACTTTTTAGTTTTATGAAATTCAGAAACAAGCAGTTTATATTAATTTCTTATAAATCAAACCGAAGTAATCCAATACAAAGTTAGAGCAAAGTTAATATCTCTGAACAAGGAATCTCCAAGGCCTACCTGCTCTATTAACAAAACTCAAACTTAATTAATATCTTACTACTAAGGGACAATCTAACAGGCCTCGGTTGATTATACCAATTGATTGTAAAATGAGTATAGGGTGTTGTTTCATAGAGAAATTTCAAGGAATTCAAGTTAAAGTTGTTTGGGTCTCCTCATTTTCAGTCTTTTTTTTTTCTAAGTGTGTGTATGCAGCAAATAGAGAAAGCGTAGTGGACAACCTTACAATGAATATTCTTGGATTCTTAAGGGGCATTAAAAACTTACCGCAAAATGCATAAGCAAGGTATGAATATCCAGAAAGAAGTACCAGAGGATACCTATCCTTTTCCTTCGTCAAGATTGGCTCAGAAAACCAAGGGAAAAAAAAAAGAAAAGAAAAGAAAGAAAGAACCTTCCCATGGTAAATATTTCTTCTCGAGCAGTGAATGATAAAAAAAAAATGAAATCAAAATTAAAAATCTATACGTATGTACAGTAATGGATGACTCTCCCTATCTAAGACCAAGCTTTTCAATATTCCTCTTCAAGTCACAAAATAAAATAAATTTACAATATTTAAGGGTTAGAAACAAACAAGCTCATCTAATGTTTAATTACTCGAAAATACATTAATCCCCATACAATATAGTTTGAATAAATACACCAACACTCTATGATCGAGAATTTGGATGAAATAAGTATATCTCAATAATTAATCCACCCATCATTTTCTATATACAAATATCTCACATAGTATTGATTAAACATATCTTATAATTTAAAATTGATCGATAATGACAAATTATGAGATGTAGTACTAGTACTAGTATAGTAGTATATGAGAGATTATTTCGTAATATTAAAAGAGTGTTTTTATAAGTTTTTTTAATTACTCTAACCTAGTGTGTATATATATTCCTAGTTAAATATGTATGTAGGGTTATAGAAACAAGCATTAATATTTGTAAGGCTCTAGGGGGGTCTTGGGTTTCATGATCTCTCTTCTTTTTCTCTTTCTCTCTCTTTTGTCAGAAGAGAGAGAGAGAGAAAGAAGAGCACAAAGAACCTTGAATTTTTCCCTTTCTTTTGTTTCAACGCCAAGAGCCAACAGCCATCATCATGCATCATGATGTCGTCTCTAATTCTGTGTATCTTCTCCATCGCCATCATTGTTCCCACACACTTTGCTTTTCAAACCTTGTCATCATTTCATCAAAAGAAAAAGATCAAACACTCTACAACATAAAGGAAGAGAAAAGAAATGATCAGAAACAAGAATCATCATATGAAGCTTTTACTATAGAGGAAAAATCATCAGAAAACAAGCACAAGCAGAAAAGCAAAGGAAAAATCATGATCGCCTCAAGTTCTTCAGCTTTTCTTTGTTTCAGCTTTGTTCTTGGTTTTGAGTGATGGGATCTTTTCTCTTCTGCAGTTTTGGTTCACTTGTTGGGGGAATCAAGCATCTTGGTCCGAATTTAAAGGCTTTGCCAGATCAAAGCAAATTTATTACTTCTCTACTATATTACTAGGTTTTGCCTTTTAGTTTTTGTATGGTTTATTTGCTTGTTAGGTTATTGAAGACAAGCTAAGTGGAAACTTGCTGTTTTCACAGTGTTTTCTTTTCTGTAAGATCTCTTTCATCATATATCTCAACTCTTCTTTTTATTTTAAGTTTTCTTTCCAACCTAAATTAATCTTCAAGGATTTCAATACTGATCTTAATTATTTTAAGTATTTGTTTATGTTTGAGAAACTTTGATATTATAGTACAAGGTATGGAAATGGCTTTATATCAAAGCAGATCTAGCATGTTCATCATATAGCTGGAATTAAAACAGTAGTTTTTCTTGAATTAGGGTTTGCAGTTCATGGCTTCAAATTACTCCCACCCAAGTCTATATCCTTAATTTTTTTGTTTTTTTTTTCTACAAAACCTAATGTAAATACAATTTTGGCCTTGATCTTATTATCAAACTTATCATCATGAGCTTACAATAATGTCTTGTCAATAACAATTTTCTTACCATTAATCATATGGGTCTATGGAGCAAAACTCTTGTATTATATTACATCTAATCCCAGAAATTAATCTTCTGGTCTGGACGTTGTAGTATATTTGGTTTTCTCTTTTCCCTTTTTTTTTGGTTTTAGAATATCCATCTATATTATATATATATATATATATATATATATATATAGTACTTGATCTGTGTGATGCTAACTTAAGTGATAGGCCTGAATTAATGTAATACCTTTTGTATATGTTCATCCAAAAGTAGAAATCTTGGGACTTATAAGATGCAAATTATTACTATCTGTACACATTTGCAAACTGTACGTGTTAGTAATTTAGAATCTCTTTTGGTTCGTAATATGCTGTATATTATCTTTTTCATCCATTCTTTTGTTTGTTTTTTTTTTCTTTTTAATTAGTAGGCAACATGTTCTCTTGTTATAATTTCATGATACAGACAAAACCTAATATATTACGGCGGACCCAATTCTACCAAGTTTTGTCATAGTAGTGATAGGGATGTCCATGCAAAATACAAATTAGTGACACAGTGCAGCCTCATCTTCATTCTAACCTAAATTATAGACACACGATAGAAATCGAAGAAGTTATAATTATCATATTTATAACACCTAGATTTACCATAAGATAATAAAGTGAGGCATGGAGCCATTTTGTTGGCTTCAATTTCGAGCAATATAATGAGCCCAACTTATGGCAAATGCATACAATGACATATACCGTTGTATAATCATGATGAACCCAAACTTACAATATGTGCACAACACGAATTGACTTCTGTCAGAAAAAATATCTAATTTGGTTAACGCCCCTAACTTAAAGCCTAGTCTATGTATTCAGAGGATCCATCCATAATATTGGTGGCAATGATGCATATATGATCAACTGATATTAAAAACCACAAACTAGCAAAAAGATTCAGAAAATATTATAGGCATGGCAACTTACCTAACAAGAACGAAATTACTAATTGGGACAGAAAGCTGTTCAGAAATCTATTCCTAAGGTGATCCCGATCCCAAATCCGTTCCAATACTCGACCATTTTTTTTTTGTCACATTGGAAATAGATACTGATCTAAAATTTTCTTGGGCCGAAAAGGGTGGAAATGGACAATGGACATCGATCCTCATTGAGGAAATGAATGAACCAAACCCAAAGCCCAAGAAGGCCCAAAAATCCTTGAAAATAAACAGGCAAGTGGTTGGTTTGCGTTGTTCGTTCGTTGGCTGATATTTTCACAACGAGTGGTAGATAGAGTCAGTCAGCCCCTTAAAATAAAAATTAAGTAAAAAAAAAATCTGAAAATCAAATATCCTATGACTCGATCGAAATTCGAAGCAAGAAACAACAGATGAAGAAAAAAATCTGATATAAACTATAAAAGAAACAACGGACAGACAAATAGATAAACAACTCTCACATATTCAAGGAGGTAGTTTAGTTTTCAGTTGCAGTTAAGCCCAAGTAAAGCCATGACTCTTCAAGCAACTTCCTGTAACTTTGCTGGCATTTCTTCTCTTCTTTGCCCTCCTAAAACTTCCCGTCACCGCTTTGTAATCAGAGCTAAAGGTAATCATCTTTGCTTGTTTTTATCAAGACCCAAGTTTTTTTATCAGCATTTTTAGCTTGAATTTGATGAATTTGAGATGGGTTTTCTTTTTATGTTCTTGGGGGTTGAATGTTTGTATTGCAGTCAAAGCTCTTGTCTTTCTTTTTGGCTAATGCTGTTTTTGATGAATTGGAACTTGATCTTTTGTTTGTATGTTTGAAATAATTCAAAGGGTCTGGATTTTTTTGTGATTGATTGAGTTGAATCTGTCTCATCTTGATATTCTTTTTGAGGGTTTTTTTTTTTGTTTTCTTTTGTTTCAGTGGAACCATCAGAGAAATCTGTGGAAATCATGAGGAAATTCTCAGAACAGTATGCACGTCGCTCAGGAACATATTTCTGTATGGATAAGGGAGTGACTTCTGTTGTAATCAAGGTACTCTTTAAGTTCTGCTCATTGCAGATTTAACTGCATATTCTCATTTCTTGTTTGCATCTCATTTTCAAAATGTCTTCAGATATGAGAAATTACCCAGTTCTTTCCCACCTAACTGAGGTACTGAAAGGGCTCTGTTCATTAGAATATGCCTTTTAGCTTTCTGAGAGTATTGCAGATCAAAATCCTTTGAAAAGTCTTTTGTATTTGATGTTAAGTCTTGTTAGAAGCCATTTCATATCCTTTCAGTTGCAAGAGATTACTTTGAGTAAAGGGAATCTGAGAACTTGTTATAGCTATTGTTTAGGCTTCGATGTGCTAAAATTCGATAAGTGTGCACCAAAATTCAAGGCCATTACTTAGTTATGACCTCATTAAGTGAGATTGTGGGAGCTGTAATTGGAAAAGCATCCCACGCTTTAGTTATTTTATCCTAAACAACCTCTGTTAGCAGAAGCATTGGTTGGTTATGCGAAGCTGTTAAAAAAAATGAGGCTGTAATTGGATGGAACCGGATACCATCTTCTATGGTCTAGAAGGAAATCTTCATTTTGACTCAATTGCAATTACAAAGCCTCAACTGATAGCAAAGCACAACTAGAGGATATAGAAGTTCACAATTTTATGAGTTGTTCTTTTGGAGAAGTCAGGTTCAAAACTTTTTGATGCTTTGCCTGCAAATAAGTGTGGAAGGATCCGAACTCATCATGCATGAACAACAAAAGAAAATATCCTGAACTCATCTGCAAATAGTTGAGATCAGGTTTTTGTATGGTTTATGTTTCTAAACTTTAAAACTTTTTCTTATGGAATCTAACTCCTATTTGAAAAGACTCTAAACCTTTCTTTTTTTTTTCTGACTTGTTCACTGATCTGGTTACAAACTTACAATGTGATACCAAAGAAAATATCCTAGAAAGTGTGGAAGAATACTCATTTTGGATATTTGAACAGGGATTGGCAGAGCATAAAGATACATTGGGTGCACCACTCTGCCCTTGTAGGTAATATTTCTTCCATGTCGCGTCTCTCTCTCTCTTGGAATATATTCTATGGCATTCACATATCCTGATGTTTATTGCCAATTTAATGACATTTTAAATTGTAAAACCAATTTATTACAGGCATTATGATGACAAAGCTGCTGAGGTAGGGCAAGGCTTTTGGAATTGTCCATGTGTTCCTATGAGAGAGAGGTAAATATCTTGCCACGGCATTATTTAATCTAATTTTCCTCCTTTAAAGTGGTTTCACTAGAAGAATTGTATGGGAAGTTGAAAGATCTTTTGATTCATCCTAGAATACTTGATAATAACTGCCATTTATTAGCTGCCCAGTGCCATTGATCTGGTATGAAACCTTTGAGATCCCTTTCTGCATCATTAACCTGCTGATTGTTTACTTCATCAAAGCTTCTGAACTTAAGCTATTTGTTCTGCAGAACTAGTTAGTTGTTTGTTTGAAATTAAGAACATAAGTTTAATCTCAGACGAGTGAGATTGATTCTAAAGCACTTTAAGAAGATAGATTAGTACTGAAGTTAATGTGAGGAAAAATTTTCTATGATCTTTAGTGAGTTGAAGAAAATCTATCATCAGGCCATTACAGGGACAATTTTCTTAATATGGAAGTAAAATGCAAGGATATATTAGAATCTCATGTATTGTATAAACGACTTAACAATAACTTGTTGCAAAGTAAAGCATATCGGTGGCAGTTACGATGTTAATTTCAATGATGTAATTCAAGTTCTCATACTTTTAATTTCTGCAACTACTTGGCAGGAAAGAGTGTCACTGCATGCTCTTTCTCACTCCAGATAATGATTTTGCCGGCAGTGATCAGGTATACATTTGAGTTACGAAAACTTCTTTCACAATACATACAAGCTTCATTTGATGTTTTCTTGCAGTTTTTGCTCTAACATGCATATGTTTTTTGCTGTGCAGGCCATCACTATGGAAGAAATAAAGGAAACAACAGCAAATATGTAGGGCTTGAGATATTGCATTTACTTCCTAAACGGTGATAACTTGTATTAGGGCCGAAAAAGAAGAAAACCAACAGATGGTGTATTTGTATGTATATTTTGTAAGCCAACAGGGGAGAAAATCTTTTTCTTTTTCCCTCTTTTTCCTCCAATTACCTGCCTCCCATATTATTTTGAAATTACAGCTTCCTCTTTGTATCTACACATGATCTTTAACTCAATGAACCTTGTTCAGGTGCAGCCAACTTTGACTTGCTTTAACTCATTATAGCAATCAGAATTCTAATTGCTGCATTAATTTTGGAATTCTTTTGGCAATAAAATTTAGTGAACTTTTCAATGTTATGAACACTCCGTACAAAAGTGATGGGACAATTAGTATACTTCTTACTATCATTTTGGGTCACAAAATCTGCACCTACTACCATTTGAACCTTTTTTTTTTTTTCCTTTGGCACTCAGAGTTGTCAAGATTTGAACCTTGATCACTAGGATTAAGTGGACTTTTAATTACTGGAATATAATCAAGGTTTTAATAAAATCCCTGGTCTGAAATTTGCAGAGTTAATCATTTAACAAGTGAGGAAGTCTTTATGTTTTGTCCTTATTAATGTTGCCTTTATTCTGTCCAAGTCTACCTTACTTACAATAATATGAGATCAAGCAACTTATGAGAATCATGATTGGAGAGAAGGTGAAGGGAGTGGAATTATTTTCCTGGAATTTCTTATCTTTCATTTGTGGATATTAAAATGACAAAAGCAAGATTTCAATCCGATTTAAAGATTTACAACGAATTAGTCACAACTCAGAACCGAAAGCCAAAAGATTCTTTAAAGAAAAAAATGCACTTTATCATGGTTTTTGGAAAAGAAAAATAAAATAAAAGGTTGGAAGCTAGACTGCATAAGTAGAAATCCAATTCAAAATGCATGTAATTTATAAAAATAGAAATTGTTCGCGTCAAAAAATCTCTTTGGAGATCTTGGTGAAAGGGTACCGGGCGTGCCAATCAATTTTGACCAAAAATTGATAAAAGGATGCGAGAAAAATAAAAGTTCATTTTTGTTGAAAAAATGAGATAAAAGGTGCAGTGAAAATTAAATGATTGCTTTAAGTGCAGCAACATAAAATAAACCAGACGACTTGTAGATCCTGAATCAAAGTCACACAAATGTGTTTAAATCATTGATTCCAGACTCAGAAAACATAAAACATGCTGTGGAAAATGTTATTTTCTTGATTGAATTGCGAGAGATGACAAAGAGATGTGATTTTATTGCAACAAACATGTAAATACAAGAAGGAAACTTGTAAAAACAAGGTTGACAAGATTAATAATATAAAAATATCAAAACAAGGTTGACAAGATTAATAAAATAAAAATATCAAAACAAGGTTGACAAGATTAATAAAATAAAAATATCAAATGAGAACTTGATTCACAAGAGAGATTGGAAGCACAGGACTTGAAAAAGATTGAAATCACGGAGCTTGGTTGAAGATTTTTCTCTGAAGATTTTTCTCTGAGAGTCTGAGTTGTTGTTGTTTGAAGTGGTGAGTGAAGTCCTCAATTTCGTTGGAGGCTGCCTCCTTATATAGGGGGCGGCTTGCTAGGGTTAGGAGGATCCGACGGCTGAGATTTATTCCCTCCTGATTCATCTTGATCCTTTGATTTCAAATTCTGATTAAAATCCCTTAAATTAGGGGAATCCTAACCAACCCAATCAGCCACATAATCAGCACGTTTTGACCCTTTAAATGTGATAATTATCACATTTAATTACAAAAATTTCGAAATTAGAAAGGTTCCTAAGCTTGGTGCAGCAAAAAGGGGTGAAAAGCCAAGTGCAGCGAAGCAGTATGGTGCAGAGATCACTTCCGAACGCCACAAACTTTGATTCTTCATCAATTGAACATTGAATTATGCTCAACATAATGCCACTAAGCTCATATTTAAGTATCATCAAAATCAGATCAAGTAAATGGCTTAAACCGAGCTCAATCAGCCATAATGTCCTTAATTGAAAATTGAGTAAAAGTTATGAAAAGTGGCAAATATGGCTTAATTCTTCCATATAGCTTATATAACTCATGTAATTCAAGTTTCAAAGCTAATGGTGAAATCGCCATGCTTAATTGGTCATGGGATTGGATTCTGTCCTTAATTGCAAAAAATACAAGTTTTCCTCCGAGCTCGAAATGAGCTGAAATTTGGACAGAGTGTTTTTCATTATATTTTGAACAACTTTAATAAAGGATGTTACCCCAAATTCCTTCACCTTCCTTTCCGAATTCTAAGCCATAATCTCATTGTCCTTAATTGCAAACTTGTAAAAGTTTAACCCGGGAAGGGCTTGATTCCAATTTCAGGGGCATGGGCCGGCCTGATCCAATTTGTCTAATACATGGAGCGGCCCAAATGTGTTTTCAATATAATTTACTTAATTAAATTAAAAGAAATTAAGGATTTTAAAGTCAAAAGTCAATCTTTTTCCTGATTGACTTTGGCCTATGGTGGACTAAATCCAACCATCCATAGGACTTTTGAGAGTAAATCTCAGCACTTGATCTTGTACCACCATGTACATTTATAATTTTACCCTAATTGTAAATTGTGATATAAACAGAAATCATTAGTAAATTGGAATTAAAAAAAGTTACTATTATATAAAGTTATTATAAATGCATGAAATCTAAGAAGTTAGAAAACTAATTCAATATGAATCTTGTTTATGGTAATGCAAATAACTTTACTGTTCCAAAAAAAAAATCTATATGAATAAATTCATGTTAGGGCTAAGTCAATAATTATACAATGTTTCACCAAAAAAAAAATAATTATACAATGTGATGTGATGTGATGTTGGGATGTCATGTAATGGGTTCGTATCTTTTCCTTCTTATTCTTTCCTTTCCTCATTCCAAACACTGCCTTAGTCTCTTAAGATATACATAATTGAACTGAAATACTAAAAAATAGTAAAAAAATGGCGATGACAATAATAAGCCAAGCCTGAGGCATTGACTTGACCAAAAAGAGTAGAGTTAAGAGCAACGCCTTGCCTTCCTTGTACACACGGACTTGGGCAACCCAAAATCCAGAAGACAATTCTTACAACCTCAGTTTCTCCCCCTTTTCTTACATCTTTCTCCTTCTTTCCCATCTAACTTCTTTACAGTTTCTTAAAAGTTAAACCCAAATTTCGAAACTTCCCCTGCTTTATGGACCTCTTTTGAGGCTACATATCACACAAACGTTTATAAGATAGATCCCCAAAGTTCCATTCTTTTGACTCATTTGATTTCTCAGATCGTCTCAAATTCTTATGGCAATACCCAGAGTCACCATCACCTTGGGAGGCTCAAGCAAGGTACCCATTATCTCCTTCAGCTCAAATTTTAGTTTTTATGATCATTTTCTGTTAAAGTGTTCTTCAATTATTGTTGGGTTTCTTTTGTTTTTGCTACAACTTGGTACTTTTAGGACATGTAGGGTTATTTTTCTATTTTTTTTGGTACGGTAATGTGGACTAAAGTTGTAAAGTGAACATCTTTTTTTAGGTTGTAAAGTCGCGAGATAATGTCATGGTTGATCATAGAAGAATGAGTGGAAACAAGAGATTCATACAAGACAAACCCTGGAGCCATGATAGTGGTGATAAGAACTTCATGTTTATGAACAAAAGGTCTGTTCTTGTTGTTTGTTTCTGCCTATAGTTTTTCTGTTATTCATCTTCATGTTGTTTTGCACTCTCAACGTTTTTGTTTAAATAGCTCGCTCTTGTTTACTTATAGTTGTATATGTATTTGCTTGGTATATAAATCTGTTAACTCGCATTAATTTACATTGAGATCACTTTTGGGTATGGCTATTGTTATGCTATGTTTGTGTTTATAGTTTCAGAAGTATGATGGAAAATCCAATTTGTGTTTTTGGTGGTGTTTTCTAGGCATCGGGGAGATGCTACCGGATGGAGATCAGGTAGCAGTAGAGTACAAGGTAATAGCTAGTGAGTAGCAGCAACTGTTGTTGGATTCAATTAGGTTTACCTACTTTAGTTTTTGCTCTTTCACTTTGTTCGTTGACTGATTATGGAGTTCTTATATGACTGAAGGTTCCCGGATCACTGGGAATGATCTCCGACTTAAGCTGATGCGCAAGCGCCGCTCTCATCACTTCCATAATGTTTCTCGAGAGTATAGAAAGTGGAATTCAGAAAAGATATCACATGATCAGCCACCGCAAAATCTTGGCATTCATCCAACTAGACCTGGACCAAATGAGATCAGCAATCTGAATCAATTTACTAACAATGGCATTACTGATGGTATGCATTTATGCTCTTTTCAAACTATGGATGGACCAAGAGGTTTTGTTGAGATACCTCAAATAGTACCAACTGCCCCTGCAAGAGCTGATTTCTTTCCAAGCAACGGATTTTTTGATACTTCTAGGACGACTGGCATGGTACCTATTACAGAAAAAGTTATAACTGCCAGGCCAGTCACATATGTAGCACCATTGAGCAGCATAATGCAAAGAAGGCCTCATGTTGTATGTCTTCTTGAACTAGCTTTAAGTTTCCTTAATTTGGTTAATCCTGTTTGTTTCTCTAGTCAACCCATGCAAGAATATTACTTTAACCATCGGGCTTTTGATTTCAGGTACAAGTCTTACTTTTAATCTAGTTTCACTATGTTGGAATTTCACAGGATGAGGAACCTTTCACTGTTGCGACCTTCTTGAACTCACTTGGTTTGGGGAAATACGCCATTCTTTTTAGGGCTGAAGAAGTAAGTGAACTGCATTTATTAAGCACCTCAAAAGAAACAATGATGCCTGGGAATGTATTCTCAGTGGAAGAGATTGAATTGAATCTAGTGTCTCTTATAAATTTAGGGGAATATCATAAAGCCATGCTGCTATTCATTTAGGAGAGCAAATAAAATCTTTTAGTAGTAACATTTCTTAGTCCAAAAGAAAAAGGAAAACATCTCTTTTAAATCAGTGGTAATGTGTAGAATAAGACTAGGGGAATTCTGATATTGTGTAGTGTGAAATATAAAAAGTTGGTATGAAAAATAGAACATTTGGAAACTTCTTAGTTTGTCCAATATAAAGATGTTAGGGAAGAGCACAAAACTTCATGGAACATAGCTTTTCCTCGAAATTTCATTTCTTGAGAATTGTTTAGGAATGGACAGTACAATTTGTTAAATACTACAATTGCCTTAGCAGTCCTTTACCATGATTTGTTTCTTGTTCTCGTCTAAATTATTTTGGCAATTACTGCATTTATATTGCCAGAAAGAAAATTAAAAAATAAAAAATCCAGAGGTAGGTGTTTCGAAGCCTTTATTTAACAAAGAACATAATGGAATAGGATAGTTTTGACTTTTGATGGAGTGGCAGAAGAACAGCCTTGGCGAAAAAGGGAAGCAAAAGAGGGGGGATGGGAGATTGATAGTGATGCAATTTTTTACTTCCGTAAAAGTGAAAAGGGGAAAATATAGAAGCTCATACTATGATTTGTGTCATTGCAGGTGGATATGACTGCATTAAGGGAGATGGGAGACCGAGACCTCAAAGAGATGGGGATACCAATGGTATTGTCATTTTCTACTCTTCTACTTGTTACTCTATATGTAGATGTAGCATTTGATAACTATCTTTTTAGGTTAACTGCATACTACTTCTGGTTTATTCCATAAGTGTACTACATGCACCTGTCATTTAGCTGCAACACTAGTGCAGTGCTCTAAGTGACCTTACAAAATATGATTGTTTGATGACAACAAATCCTCCAAATAAAGTCACAGGAGAACTGGGAAATCATAGGGGAGAAAATAGAGATAAGGCATCAAGAACTGGGATATAAGGTTCAAATATTGATACTGATTAGAATTAGCAATAGTTTGAATGATGTCAAAACCATAGGCTCTGTTTGTTGGAATTAATCAAGGCCTAAAGCGACCATTCACCTTCATATTGAAAAATTTATACATATATTCCCAATAATCTGAACAAATGGTACTTGTATACAAGTCCACTGATATTAGCTGTTAAAGTGTCTGATTTGGTAATCTCATATACTTTCAATACAAAACTCCAGGATTTTAAGGGTCCTGTTTAATATCAGAATGAACCAGAACATGCTCATTCTTCTAACTCTTGCTGTTATATGCTTTGAAAGTTCTGAAATTTTTGAGCCAATAATTTTGGTGAAAAAGCAATTTGACTCCTAAATGGTCTTATAAAAGGACTTCCGGTTGGCAAGATAATGCCACGAAAATGGCCTATCATCACAATGACAATTTGCATTTAGCATTCTAAAATTTAAATTTGTTCTAACATTTTATTTTTGATTTCCAGGGACCAAGAAAGAAACTTCTCCTTGCTCTTAGGCCCCCTTCAAGGCGGCATCTATCACACATTCGACATTAGTTTGCTATTTAGTTGATGCAGTTTTATAAGTATATGTAAGTTTTAAGAATCTTAAGAGTGAAATATCAACATATAGCTGTTTCATTTCTATTTTCTAAGTTGTTGAATCCAACATTTGAAAGTATTCTTCATGTTCAGTAAAGGCAAAATAGGTTAAATTATCATACTGATGTATGTATGTATGTATCCAGACCAGTTTCTATACTATAAGGGAATGCCAATTACCCTCTATTCAAATAGTTTGATATTTTACCATAAAAAGATGAGATTTTGAGCTTTAATAATCCCTTGTTGCTTCAAATTCATTTCTTTTTCATACAATCAAATTGAAAAAGAATAACAGAAACCATGTAAAGGAATTCAAGTCCTAATAGGCCTTTACAGAAGGAGAAGTAGTTGAAGAAGAAGGCCGCCGCTCATTGTTGGAACAATCTTTCCCATTCCTTGAAGGAAAAGCAGACAAGAACCTGGCATTCCAAGCACCTTTAGCCGCCGCAGCAGGCGCGGCAGAAGCCTTCTGTTGGCTGCAAGCGTGATCAGCCGGGAACCTATGTTTCAAACAAACCTTCAATTGGCAAGTCTTGCAAACGCTTGTGTTAGAGAATGTCAAAGTCTCCTTACACCTCCTAACAGGACAAGTCGGTTTCTTCTTCTTCCTTGGATCACAATCCCCAGACTTCTCATGCCTCTCCAAAACCTTCTTTTCTTCCTCTTCTTTCCCAGTAATCTCAATCGAGGTCGAACAGATTTCGCAAACAATCACTTTCCGGCTCTTATGATCCGATTTCGGACACTCGTGAGACTTATATGACCTATGCTCCAAACAAAACACCTACACAAACATTGATTTTTCATCATGTTACAAATTTGAATTCCAATCCCAACAATATAAGAAAAACAAAACAGAAAGAAAAGAAAAAAAAAAACAATGAAGAATTCGTTGTACCTTATTGCAACCATCGCATTTGAAAGGAAGAAAATCTAATTGGTGACAATCTGAATTTTGGCAATGTTTTCCCAAATCAGGAAAAGCTTCGGTTCCTCCAGACATGGTTGTTGATTGAATGTTTCGAATTTGTGAAGATTTTTTGTTTCAGAAAATTTTGATTGTTTGGAGACAAAGGCCAGAAAGAGAGGCCTTTTATAAGAGAAAGGTTGTCTTGAGGCGTAAGCCAAGTCCTGCTGGGAATTGAATTTCCGTGTTGATTTCTGTTTTAAAAACCTCCAGTGGGGAAATAAAGGGTGTCGGCTACTCGGCTTATCAGATTTTTTTGTTTTTATCTTGAAAACTCGAGAACTATCCAATAACAAGATGGCACGTCATTTTTTATTAAAAGAAAAAAGGGTTTGACATTTGATTACGTAAGCACATCCGTAGTTGGATTTCGGCCCATTTCAGCCTGTTTCCACTTTCCAGGAAATTGCTGTCGAGGGTTTGGATTGGATTGATCCAATCCAATCCAAGTCCTCCTTTCAATTTTGGGCCTAGCCTTATTGGTCACAAATACTTTTACAGGAGTCCTTTACAAGTATGTAATGACCTCATGTAAATGGTGATTTAGACTTGGTTTATTGCTACAGGATCCGACTGATCCAAAGTAGAATCACATCCAACTCCAAGTGGCAAAAACTTTCTCAGGATTCAATTTCTCCATTCACAACATTCAAATTTGAGATTTTGGTTAAGAGACATAACATTAAACTTTTTATACTAAATCGATCAAAAGTCGGTTCATAAGTTTAACACTAAAGTTATTTGCATTACCATAAGCTATACTATTTTGCTACACTACATCCAACGGTTGTTATTCAAATCAAGTTCACATCCAATAGTTATAAATGGTAATGTATAAGAATAGTGTGTCCAGGAGTAATACGCATAACCTTGTTCTAAGTTTAATTAAAATAATAAAAACAATAGCTAAAAGTTAAAAAAAATTGGAAAGTGAATTTTCTTTATGTCAAGTCTTTTTCTTACATTTTTTAAAGGAGAAGTTTTGAACTATGTTTACTATTTTAACTTTGACATTTTGGTTACTCAATCTATGAAGCCCTTTCTTTTGTTTTGTGTCTATTAAGTGCTTTCTAAGCCATTAATTATTTTTCTTTTCCTCTTTTGTGTAGTTACCATTGTCCATTGGAAAAGCTCGAGAAGAGTCTCCTTCTCCTTTTCTTTCTTTCTTTTTTCTTTTTTGGGGGAGAATTATTGACTAATTAGAGTTGAGACTTGAGAGGAATAAATTAATAGTATTAACTTACATAATGAACCAAAGGGTTTAATTAATATGATTTTTTCTTCTAATAGAATTGACGGCATTATTTGCTTAGACCACAGAACCATTGGTTGATAATGTAATCCATTCTTTTGACTTATATACAAACAAAAAGGTGAATGATGCCAATTTGTAAAGTTAGAGGGATTCCACTTTTTATAAAGTAATGGTGAATGATTAATCATAGTAACATCAAATCTTTTACTAATGTAATGGTGAATGATTAATGTCCAATCTATTACATTTCAATATCATGGGACCCTTGCTTAATAAGATTTTATTATGCTAAATTTTGGGCATATATATTCTTTGCATGAAAATTAGATTAAAAAAAAAACAAGACAAGGAAAAATAGGTTAATTTGAATTAATTTTGAGTTGTGGAAAAATTAACCATTTTAACTCATACATAGCAACCCTAGCTAGGTTGCATTTTGTTAAATAGTATAAACAAATTGAAGCTAAAATTTATGTTATCACATGTATGTATATTACACTTAAATTATCAAAATCAATATATAAAGTCACAAAAATAATACTAACATATGATTAGTCGAGATGGTAAACAATCTTTACCCGATATAAGGATGATAATACAAATTTGATTCATTGGGAGTGTACTACACTCTTAATTTCAGAAGAATTAGTCTCGAACTAATAATGTATGCGGATAGCCTCACTTTTTATAGTTAAAAACCAAATTACATTACTATACCGAGACCTATCCCAAATATATGATGCGTACACTAAAGGGAAAAAAATACAGTGGAGTCCCCAAGGGGACAACCCAGTGGTTAAGAGTTTGGGCCTCCAACAGGAGGTCTTAGATTCGAATCCTGGGACGGACGGGGTGGGTTTAGAGATAGGAGAAGGCTACATCCCTTTATGTAGCCTATCATTTACTTTCATGTTCACAAGTAGCAAAAAAAAAAAAAAAAAAATACAGTGGCAACAAAATATTCTCAGAATATTACATGTAATGTGAAAGGAAGAAAACAATGAAAAATCCTATGGGCTTTGATATGAATAGCCCTCTCCCCTCTCCCCCTCCAAAGAAAGAAAGATCAAGAATAAATCACTTTGATAAAGAAAGATAGAGATAACATATAGTATATGTCCAGCCTAGAACACTTAGAAAGTCAAAATCACTATTCCAATTGCTCCATAACCTTAGCAATTAAGAAAGAAATGATAATAATTTAGTAATTCATGCACTTTACTTAGTTGTCTATACATAAAATCTCCCCATGCAAAGTTAAAGTGGCAATGGTCATGGTCAGTTCAGTGGGCATTGGCAGGGCCATTAGCAAAAACAACATTTTGAGAAGAAGAAAAAAAAAAGGCTTTGCTTTTTCTTTAACTTTTGGAACTAATTGAGCTGAGAGATTAAAAAAGCATCACGAGGGATTGTCTCATAAAAACACCCAATAAAATATTTTTTATATGAATTAAATAATAATTTGATATGGGCAAAAACAAAAAAGAAAAAAAAGTGAATGGAATTAAGCCACATTATAAAGTTCATTTTAAATATTTTTTATTATAACTTTAGATAAATTTTTGACAGAATGTAAAGCTGTGTATAATGTTGTGTTCTTCAACAGCATCAATAATTGTTTCAACAGAGTTTTGAAAGAAGGCAAAGCATGATTCTTGATTTACTAAAACCAGTATGGGTAACATTTTGGTTTTACTTGCTTAATTTGGTGTTGGTTTCTGACAAGAATTAATCATTTAATAAGATAAGATTAACCTATATATATATAAATAAATAAATAAACAAAGTATTGTAATTAAACCAGTTAAACTCTTTGGCTGGTCACAGCCTTTGCTTTGGACAAAAAAAAGAAAAAAAGAAAAACAGTTGAGCTCTTTACCCTGGTTCCTGGATAAATAGGCAAAGACACATGTTTATCATATAATTTCATAAATCATAATACTATAATAATTTTGTGATAACTTTTACTACATTTTAAAAAACTAGTCTTCACTTCCGACGTGCGTTGCACGTGACCCATTAATTATAAGTAGAGCTGTCAAAACTTGACACGAACCCAATAACTCGTCCAATCCGATCGAACCCGATTTGACCAGAAAAATAAACGATAACCCGAATGACCCGAGAAAATTACCCAACTCATTTAACCTGGACCCAAGTGACGATAATTCGAAACTCGCTCTCTAACTTTATAAGTCAAAGAAAATAATTGTATTTTATTCTTCTTCATGCTCCAAAAATAGAAACAGAGCAATCACTATAATAAAATTTTAACTTAATTAGTTTTAAAAAATATGAATAATTAATGATTAGACTACTTACTTATTTTAACTTTTAAACTTGATAATAATACTTTTATTAATTTATATTTTAATAATTGAAAATTTTAAAATTAAAATGGTAAAAATAAAATAACTATAAAATATTGAATTTAATTAAATAAAAATAGTGTTTTGATCAGTTGCGAAAGTTTATTTTTTTAAAAAAATGTAAAAGTTTAAACAATGTCATTCAAGAAATATATTTAAAAAAACTAATGTATCAAGTTTTTTAATTAAAATAGTAAAATGGTAAAATATAAGTAATAAGGATATTAGATTTAATTATATAAAAATAGAGTTTTTAGTTGAGTAAAATAGTAAATTATAAAATATAATAATTATAAGGATATTAGATTTAATTATATAAAAATAGAGTTTTTAGTTGAGTAAAATAGTAAAATAAAATAGTTATAAAGATATTATATTTAATTAAATAAAAATAGAGTTTTTTAGTTAAGTAAAACTATATAAAAACCTAAA